>JASAMV010006978.1:0-10867 GCA_030248065.1 Rhynchonema sp. JSB1_4
AATTCCCCGCTAGTGTCAAAATCGATCTCGTGTTGAAAGACTCTTAGTTGCTAGTCGGCTTAATTGAGCTAGCAACTGAGCTTACCACCAGAAAATCCACATCCTTGGACTCGGGTTCTTGCACAAAGTCAGGATGTTTTCCTGGGACGGTCACCGCCACTTCACCATTTTCAATGTCAGTGTTAGACATGGCCAATTGAATTGAGATTTGATAGAACAAAGTACGATATATTAAAACGCAAACAGAAACTAAGTGATTGGAATCGAATGACGCCTTTCTGGTTTAGGTCGTGTCTGAAGCGTTGATTGATCGTCAGCCGAGCGGTATGTTATTTTGTTATGGCTGCAATCATTCCCTATGAGTGAGGTAAATACCGACCATTGAGCTGTTTTTGTATCACGATCACTGCAACTAAAGTCATGCAAAATCTGCCAATTGTACGTGATTCACTACAACATCCCAAACAGAATGCTAGCACAAACATCGCAAATATATTGTTAAAATCATCCAGAACTGTTCCACACCGCAATCGCCTTGAAACTTTTATGCAGCTTAGACACAATTTCCACTCGAACGGTTTGAGACCACGGAGGAGTTTGTGTACGTACATATATGTCGGATTGCAAATGAAATTCCCACGTATCTGCTGCTGGATTGCACACGCAACGCAGAAAACAGTAACTTACGCTGCAAAAGAATCACAACAAGTGATCGGCGTATGGCTCAGCCGGCAATAGGTACTTTACGAGCACTGACGTCGAAATGGTAGTGCTAAACTTCATAAAGATTTGCCTATTCATGATGGTCTGCATCGGTAACGCGTCATGCTTGAGCCTGATTGATGTGGAAAAAATGTTGTTGGCAGACGCAAAATTCTGCAACGACAAGCCGAAAATGATGCTGCCTGGTTGTGCGACTTGGGTGACTGAAACTGACACGCTTCTCGCTTGCAAACTGAAATGCGTTGAGCTAGGTTTGATAGCCAAACATCGAAACTGCAGGTGGGTTCTGTTGTCCACTTGATACGAGAACGTTTGTTCACCGATGTCCGCGGACCAAAGTAATGTTTGCAAAAAAATACAATACTAGTTCCGGAGTGTACTACGGATTTGACGACGACGGAAAATCGAATGAAAACTGTGTGTTGTGCGCACACACACCGAACGGACTTGGGGTGGGATTGGTAAATGATGACGGCGCGCGTTATTTTGATGCCGAAGGCTGCAAAACAACGACCACAACGACCACGACAACCACGACAACAACCACTACCACGACTTCGAGCACAACATCAAAAAAGACAACCGTTCGGCCAAAAGGTGCGATTAGGTGCTGAACACACACAAAAGACGTTTTATGTACCGAAACGACATTGAGCAACATCGAACTTAGCAACCGACCGGATTGGATCGGATGTGTCTTGCATTGGTCACACGTGTTAAGGATAACAAGAAATTTACTGGAGCCACTAGCATCGGCAAGCTCAAAAGTCATACATTTTAGTTCGGGGTAGCATCTCTTGTGCTGCTCGAAATTAGTGGCATCCACTGAACTTCTTAAGGCCCTTAACGGGTCTCCGCCATATATATGCGACCAAAACCAATCTCATTGAAGCTTGGCACGGTAACTGAGCTTGGTCCAAAACACTCACGGCCAAGAAAATTTTTTCCCATGTGAGCTCCCTGTCTGAGCCTGGAGGTCTGAAAGGTAAAAAATTGTGGCTCTACCTCCGCACCTTGAAATTAAAATACCGATCTGTTTCTCATGTTCTTTGTTTGGCTTGTTTGGTGCCGTTTGGTCACATAAACGCTTTGGCTCCAATTTGGACCATATTAATTTTTTGGTACTACCACAGTCGCGCTATTTTTCCAAAACCACGAGTTTAGAAAAAAGTTTTCCGTTGTATTTTTTGGCCATATAGATAGCGCACAGAGCTTTACTATAAAGTAGGTAAAAAGCTCATTTATTAAGATGTTCAAGCGATTCACGACCGATTTCCCATCGCTGACACGTTTCGACAAAAGCTCGCTCAATTGTGGTGAGCTTCAGCTTTTTTCCTTTTTCTTTCCCTTTTTTTCGGGACCGAGGCACACTTCTGTGTCATATTTTCCTATTTTAATAACAATGTACTGAGGTGATATATGGCACGCCAGATAGTAAAAATATAACTGTTGTTAATTATGTGCAAATCAATGTTGGTTGGTCTGCATCCTTTGAGGTGCGAGCAACAAATGGAATTTTACAAAATACATAATTTTAGCAAAGTTTCGCTTCCGTCATATTTATAGCCTACCCACAGTTGTGATGGAAGTGTGATATCTACTGTTCGATGAAGACCCAATGTTATTGTTGTCTATCGATCAAAATCGAAAATTCTAAGCTAGGTGTTACTCGAGAAAAATCGCGTTCATTGAGGTCCATGCGTTGGACTTGGAACTACCATCAGGCTTGTAACCGGACCAGCGTCTACGGTGCCTTCATTCGAACGACTTCTGCCCAAGATACATTAGAACTAGAATCTTGAATTTTGATCGACAAATAACAATAATGTTGGGACTTCATCGGACAGTAAGTGCCACGCTTCCATCACAATTGTGGGTAGGCTATAAATACGGCGGAAGCGAAAATTTGCTAAAACTGTGAATTGGGTGTAACTTTCATTGTTGCTCGTACTTCCAAGGATGCAGATGAATTAACATAGATTTGCACATAATTAACAACAATCATATTCTTACGATCTGGCGTGCCATATGTCACCTCTGTACATTGTTATTAAAATAGGAAAATATGACATAGAAACATTTGTGACCAAACGGCACACAAAGAACATGCGAAACAGATCGGTATTTTAGTTTCAAGGTGCGGATGTTGGGTCAAAATTTTTTACCTTTCAGCCCCTCTAGGCTCAGACAGGGAGCTGATGTGGGAAACAATTTTCTTGGCCGTGAGTGTTTTGGACCAAGTCCAGTTACCGTGCCAAGTTTCAATGAAATTGGTTTTGGTCGCATCGGAGCTAGCATGGTAATGCTAAGCGACATATGGTTCATTCCCTATAGTGCGCTTTCTGAAAATTTTAATCGTACGCTAATTCAACAATACTCAACCGAATGAGCTCAAACTTGCACACAATGTATATACCGTGCCCCAAAATGGCCACATGAAATTTCATCCCGCTGCATGCCCGCACGCGCGTTTGCGGGCAAGATACAGTTGACATTTTTGTAAAAACGTTCTTTCCCTTTTTTTCTTCCACAAATCAATAGTCAGGGCACAGACGTTAAATAACATCAGAAATGTTAATATCCCCCAATAGGGTTTCCGTACTCGAGAAACACGATGGTGCTATTACCGACTTCGTAACTCCATGTCCTGAGATCGGTCCCAGACCATGACCCCCGCCTTTTTGTATGGAAAGAGTGCTTCCCGAAGTAGAATTTCGCCGAAAAGTTGGGTTACCAGAACTATTAAAGTTGTTTATGTGGTTTTCGTACTCGAGAAACACGGTGGTGCAATCGCCGAGTTCGTAACTTTTAGTATGAACGGTTCCAGACCATGACTTAAGCCAAAATCAGCGGTTATATGTGTTTTTAATCGTTGTTACGTCAAAAATATATTAATTCCAATTGGTTAAATGTTTTTCAGCTCAAAAAGAGCCATAATGGACGCTCAGACACACACAACAATGCATTAGTGCACGCTACGTAGTTGCCTGATTCATAAAGCGCACAATGTATTACCCACAACATACAGCCAGCCAGCCAGCACACACACACACACACACACAGGCAGGCAGCCAGCACACACACACACACATAGGCAGGCAGCCAGCACAATAGGCAATGCAGCAATGCACGCGTAGTTATGTACGTAGTAAAGTTTGTGAAGGAAAGTGGCGAAGCAGTTATGTCCGAAAGGTCTAAAGCGCATCACTGAAGACGAAACATTCACGCGCGCAGCGAACTTTGTTTCATTTTACTAACTTTTAATGAATTCTGGGTAACATTTTTCAGTTTTTTCGTGTTTTTATTTGAGATTAATTATTAAGCACAGGTGCGGTTCGCAGTTTATGCGCTGTGATGTCATTCATGATAAAATACCCACAAGATATCAACTTGTTAATTACAATTGCTGTTGCTCTCTAACATTCGAAGCTTTTTCCGCATTTATAATTTGACTTTCGTGGGAAAGTTAAATAGCAGTTTTTACGTAACATTGAATCCAAGATCAGATGTGGCGGCCAACACCAAAGCAATCTGGAGACTGATGTTTGACACTTATTTCATTGCTGAAGCTGAAGGGACAGGTTGCATGGAAGTTCATTGCACAGCTTTGCTTGGTACTAAACCAACAAGTGCCAATCTCCCGAGACCACGATGTATCCCACCACGATGGGCAGGGGCCATGTTCAAGATTGCGCCCTGGCGGTAAATTAAAAAAAAGTTCATCGTCGAGCTTAAGTAGGGTTCTACTGTTCATTTGGGCGATCGCATCGCAAAACAGTTGTGAAGATTGTTGCAAAGACCTAAAGGGTGTATAAAAACAACACCCTGGAACATTTGAAATTCCGGCGTTGGTGCACGAGCTCGACCCCACCGCACCAGCACATCACCGACTGAAAATGAAAAAGGTGAGGTATGATCCAACCAGAAGACCTCCGAATCCCAATAATTTTTGTCCACAATATTCGTTCTTTTTTTTTTTTTTTCCGAATCGAAATCCATACAGCATATGGAACGACGAAAACTTATGGCAATCTGCTCTTGAAGAATAAATTGACGGTGTCGGTTGGTTGATTATGACCTTGTTACCTCAGGAAATGGAAACGGTTGAGCAAAGCGAAAAAGTGGGCGGGAAAAATTTCGAAAACCTGAACGGACAGTGATGATTAATAAGTATTTGGGGCCCAAAAAAAATTTTTTGGTGATCGAATCACCCCCAGCCGTGTCGCGACTCCCGCGCCGGATTTTGAAATGTGGGGCTTTTTGAAAAAGATATCCATATTTTTTTTTTTTTTTTTGCACTTCAGGCATAAGAGAAAATTTTAAGTTTTTGGGCTCAAAATTGTCGCACTGAAAAAAAATCTTGCCGGTGCCTTCCCGCCTCCCGCCTCCCCCCACACCAAGCAGATTTTGTGGGCCAAAAATGTTTTCTATTGTGGTCATGATTTTTTTTTTCTTGTCATAATTGCACTTAGAACCAATACTGACTCTTCCAAGCGTTTTCTCGCTTGTAAAAACATCCTCCGAATGGCCCCCCCCAGGATCCTTGTTTTTCGAATTTTTACACGATGCCTCAATCTCAAAAATGGTTCGAAAACTTGACACCTGACACGTGACAAATTGCTTTGACAGTTGGCATGGGACAAATCGATTTTGTCGCCTTTACAATCCGGATCTAGATCCGATCACCAAGTTCGATTTCGCTGCTAAAATTCCTTGTTGGCATTTTATTTTTTAAAATCTACGGTATCGCGCCATCACATACTTTACTCCGCTGGGCGGGACGCTCGGCCACCTGCTGACCCTCTTTTTTTTCTCACTTTTCACTGAAAGATACGGTCCTTTTTTTTTTTTTTTTTTTTTTTTTTCGGTCACATAACGACTCGGGCAAAATTTTTCTACCTGATTTTCACGTTCGACCTATTTTTTTTAGCTACTTGTTTTTTCATACAAAATCATTTTCATCTGGAATTTTCAGCTTGGCACTATTGCTGCAGTTCTTAACAGTTTGGTGACTGTATTTTTTGTGCGTAATCGCGCATCGGAACGTGATTGCCCTATAATCCCTTCGCGATTCAGGTAAAATCCCGATTTTTTCGTATAAAAAAAAAGTCATTGTGTGACCAATATTTTTCCTGTCACAATAATCATGGTGTGATTCATACACAAGTTGTTCTTAGCTGCTCAAAAGCTGAACATATATCGCGTGTCGTGGCAGTTACGCACAAAGCACAAAAATTTGCCGAAGCATTCATAAAGAATGATTTGCCGTTCATAATCAAGGATTGTTATGACGGTGAGATATTCCCAGTCAGTGTTTTGAGTAACACTGCAGCACAGGGAAAGTAAAAAAATAGACGAGCAGTTTGAACGGCGCTGACGTTAGAAAAGTGTCTATGTCATAGCAATGATAGCGAACACTGTTCAGGCGATCCCGACCATCTGATCCCTTTTCTGTTTACCGATTACATCTCGACTTCGGCAAATAATTAAACAAACTGACTGACACAAGATATCGAGACGACAATGCAAACTACTGAAAAATACATGTGTACATAGCTTTTGTTTGTTTCTGATGGAAAGAGAAAAAACAACGACTACAATTTTTATAATAAACATTAGAGTTGTGTAATGCCCGAATGCGGAGGTCTACTAAAAGTACTACCTTGACTCATCAAGGCAAATGCCGCCACAGATTTGTCGACAAAACAATGCACACGAATAGCATCCTGAAAGCCTCCACCCCAGCTTGTTCGACATTTCGCAAAGTAGAATCAAGTTGTAAGTATTCAAAATCAATCAATCTTTTGCGGATAGCACTATTCGTGTGTTCGATTTGAGTTTTTCCCAATTCATTATGGGAGGGCCGAATTACGGGATCAAATAGGTCGCCAAGTCTCTTCATCTTGACACCGGTACTCTAGCCACGCAAATTGACCGTCTAACGGTTTGTATTCATGACTTTGACCACTTTTCCAATCGAAAGATCCTCACGTGGCACAAAAAGTTTCACAGCGGTTTTGAATTTATTTTTCTTCTTCAATTCAGGTGATTGACACCGACCAGCGGGTCAAAATTAGTGTGCCCACAATGTGAAACTGACTAAAAGTAGGCGCTCTTTAAATTGAAAGCACGACTGTCGAAGGAACTAGAGAAACCGCTGACAATGGGGTACTGAGTGGCATGCAGCTAAAAATCAAAAGGTGCTGAAATTCGTTTTGCTTTGTGATTTTGAACATCTGTTTTTGCAGAACAGCCCGGTCTTCGATAGTACTGGGCCGTTGAGAAATCGCCAAGTGGTCGAAACATTTATAGATTAGGTGGCAAAGGGTCCGAAGGATTGGGGAGCAGGCAGTTTTCCACTATGTAGAAACCGCACTGTACATACTTCGTTCGCGTCCAATGTGGCCCGATAGTCAAAGGCAAAATGCCTTTGTGAGATCCGAGCGTACTGCACTGGCTGTGCGGCTGGTGCGCAGCTCATTACTGCTGACGACTTTGTGAGCAGGTTGTTTTTGGAGTCATTTGGGGTCACTTGGTGCCATCTAGCTATAGTGCTCCGCACCGACGATGATTGGTGCACGGGCGCCCGACAGCGAGCGCGCAGGTCGCAATGGACAACCAAAAACCTGCTGCACAACTCATGTTACGGTGTAATGCTAGAAATGATCTTTCTTTTCACATTTCCAGATCGTGCCGATCCCAACGGTCTGCCGTTCAGCGTCTGGAATGATGCACACGTTTGGAATCTTCTGGAAAACGGGCGTGACGGTGTTCGTTGAACGAGACGGCGGCAACGTTACGAAACGCAGACCAACGCCGGCGCAATCATCTTTACCAATCTGGGTCATGACAACGTCACCGTAAGTGACTGACACAGAAGCCGATTCTCCCATACAAAATTTGCACGCTTCAAATTATTTCACTTATGCTGATCAAAACAAGATTATTATTGGAAGCAAACAAAAAACGTCATTACAAAAAATTGCACAAACACAAGTGCAAGAATAAGAATAATCGACCGGAGTAATGTGGAAGGAATCGGCAGAAGCAGCTGCCATTGACATATGTACCTATTTATTGCTTAACTTTCGCTTACTCATCATTTTTTTGCATATGATCACGATTTTTATAATTTTCGCGGCGTCCAATATTTACGGCGTTCGACATCCGTCGCAATATGGATGTCTTCTGTTGAGCGGTTCCTTCTTCGTCCCTGTCGCATTGCGCCGGCGTTGGTCTGCGTTTCGTAACGTTGCCGCCGTCTCGTTCAACGAACACCGTCACGCCGTTTTCCAGAAGATTCCAAACGTGTGCATCATTCCAGACGCTGAACGGCTGACCGTTGGGATCGGCACGATCTGGAAATATGAAAAGAAGAGATCATTTCTGGCATTACACCATAACATGAGTTATGCAGCAGGTTTTGGGTTGTCCATTGCGACCTGTCGGGCGCCGGTGCACCAAGTCATCGTCAGTGCGAATGCACTAGATGGCCGCGTGACACCAAAAAGAATCAGTAAAACAACACTGCTCACAAAGTCGTCAGCAGTAATGAGTTGTGCACTAGCCACACAGCCAGTGCGTACGCTCGGATCTCACAAATGCATTTTGCCTTTGACTATCGGGCCACATTGGACGCGAAACGAAGTATGTACAGTGCGACCTCTATATAGTAGAAAACGCAACAGCGAATATTGTCTGCCTGGGTCCCCAATCTGTTTGGACTCCTTTGCCACCTAATATATAAATGTTTCGACCACTTGGCCATTCTCACGGCCCATTACTGTCGAAGACCGGGCTGTTCTGCAAAAAAGATGTTCAAACTCACAAAGCAAAACAATTTCACACCTTTGATTTTTAGCTGCATGCCACTCAGTCCCATTGTCAGCGGTTTCTCTAGTTCCTTCGACAGTCGTGCTTTCAGTTCAAAGAGCGCCTTGCTCTTCGCCAGTTTCACATTGTGGACACGAATTTTGACCCGCTGGTCGGTGTCGATCACCTGAATTGAACAAAAATAAATTAAAAACTTTTTGTGCCGCGTGAGTGCTTTCGATTGAAAAAGTGGTCAAAGTCATGAATACAAACCGTTAGACGGTCAACTTGCGTGCCTACAACCGTGTCAATTGAAGAGCTTGGCGACCTATTTGATCCTGAATTCGGCCCTGCCATATTGAATTGGGAACTCAAATCGAACACACAATGTGCTATCCGCAAAAAAGTAATTGATTTTGAATACTTACAACTTAGTCTATTTTGCGAAATGCGAACAAGCTGGGTGGAGGCTTTGGATGCTATTCGTGTGCATTGTTTTGTCGACAAATCTGTGGCGGCATTTGCCTTGATGAGTCAAGGTAGTACTTTAGTCGACCTCCGCATTCGGCATTACACAACTCTAATGTTTATTATAAAATTGTAGTCGTTGTTTTTCTCTTTCCATCAAAAACAAACAAAAGCTATGTACACATGTATTTTTCATAGTTTGCATTGTCGTCTCGATATGTTGTGTCAGTCAGTTTGTTTAATTATTTGCCGAAGTCGAGATATAATCGGTAAACAGAGAAGGGATCAGACAGTAGGGATCGCCTGAACAGTGTTCGCTATACAGACACGTTCTAACGTCAGTGCCGTTCAAACCCCGTCTATTTTTTACTTTCCCTGTGCTGCAGTGTTATTCAAAACACTGACTGGGAAAACTGACTATCTATCTTTATGAATGCTTAGGCAAATTTTGTGCTTGCGTGACTGCACGACACGCGATATATGTTCAGCTTTTGACAGCTAAGAACAATTTGTTATGAATCACACCATGATTATTGTGACAGAAAAAATATTGGTCACACAATGGCTTTATACGAATTGGTCAAATTTTTACCTGAATCGCGAAGGGAGAAAGTTATAGGGGCAATCACGTCATGCGCGATTACGCACAAACCATGCAGTCACCAAACTGTTTTGAACTGCAGCAATGGTGGCGCGCTGCGGCTTTCAGATGAAAATGATTTGTATAAAAAACAAGTAGCTAAGTGATTTAGGTCGAACGTGAAAATCAGGTAGACAAATTCTGACCAAGTCATTATGTGACCACCGTATCTTTCAGTGAAAAGTGACATAAAGCTGAGAATCAGCAGGTGGCGAACATCACCAGCGGAGTAAAGTATGTGATAGCACAATACCAGATTAACAGAGAGTGTGCCAACGGAATTTTTAGCAGCGAAATCAAACTTGGTGATCGGATCAGATCAGATTATATATCGGCGACAAATCAATTTGTCACGTGCCACTGTCAAATCAATTTGTCACGTGTCAGGTGTCAAGTTTTCGAACCATTTTTCGAATTGAGGCATCGTGTAAAAATTCGAACGGTGCGAAATCTTGTAGACCCCCATTGCAAGATGTTTTTACATCAAGAAAACGCTTGAAAAAGTCAGTATTGGTTCTAAGTGCAATTATGACAAAAATCATGACCACAATGAAAACATTTTGGCCCACAAGATCTGCTTGGTCTGGGGGGAGGCGGTAAACGGGAAGCACCAGCAAGAAATTTTTCAGTGCCACAATTTTAGACCAACTTAAAATTTCTCTTATGCCTGAAGTCAACAACTCTCGAGCCGGTATGTATGTATATCTTTCAAAAATCTACATTTCAAAATCGCACGCGAGTCGCGACCACTGCAAGTATGATTCGATCACCAAATTTGATGTTGGCCCAAATACTTATTAATCATCACTGTCGTTCAGGTTTCGAATTTTCCACCACTTTTTCGCTTTGCTCGACCGTTTCGTTCCTGAGATAACAAGGTCATAATCAACCAACACCGTCGATCTGTCTTCGAGCAGATTCCAGACGTGTTCGTCGTTCCATATGCTGTATGGCATACGATTCGGGTCAATCGGATCTGAGAACGAATATTAGAAACAGAGATTTAATAGTCTTCTGCTTGATCATGCCTCACCTTTCATTTTCAGTCGCAGATCTGCTGGTTCGATGCGGAGTTCGAGCTCCTGCACCAACGCCGTTTTCAAATGTTCCAGGGTGTTGTTTTTATACACCTTTAGGTCTTTGACTAGGATCTTCACCAACTGTTTTCGATCAATCACCTGAACGTGGACAGTAGAATTACTTAACTCAACGATGAACTTTTTT
>JASAMV010006979.1:0-35197 GCA_030248065.1 Rhynchonema sp. JSB1_4
GACCGAAAGTTCTGAACTGATACTGCTACAATAGTCCTGTGTAGTTATTGATCGAAATTTTATATACCTCATCCCGCCCCATGGAAGTCAACCAGGGGCAGCAATGTGTAAAGCATAGGTCACCCCCACCAGACCAGGTGTGTGAGCTAAGTGGTGTAGCCAGGCGCCTACATACCTTGTGACCAAAAAGTAAATAGAATTGTCATTATGAGCAGTAATAAAGTCACACGTGAGTTTCTCATTTATTTGCGCCCCAAAATCTACATACACAACCACTTTGTGGGTGACCGTAATAGGCTGTGCCACAGGTGCATACCCAATTATACAAACACATCAAATCATGTGATTATGACCGGCAGCCAGGAACTGTGAAACCGTGCTAGAGCATACATTGATTACGTAGACCATTTTTGTGTGGGTTACTGTAGAACTTCAAAAGTTCTGTCTGCCTATGAGTATCCCAGACCTTCGGTTTGATTAATTTTTTAGGCATGGTAGCAGTTTCTAATTTTCCGACTTTCGCAATACCTGACTTTTGTTGATAAACCCTTGATGGCATCTAATGTGCGCTCGACTGCAGCCGAATGTTATTGAAAAATAGGAACTTCAACACATTCTAAATGTTTACATGTATGCGGGCATTTGCTGAAATTCAAATACTGTACGTGGGTAGCTGCATGTAAACAGTCCATTTCATAGAAAGCGCACGTGACAAGTGAACAACATCGTCTGTGATGAAAGGTCATGCGCACTTTGGCAGGCGGCTGCGCGCAGATTACAGATACGTTGAGATTTAGCGTTTTTTTCATTTCAAACAAATACATATTGGCAAAACCAAAACTCTCACCCACCGTCTTATCTCAAGTAATCTATCTGACGTTTTACCCACACGTTGTGCGCATACAGTCTACGTTCTTTAAAGTGACGGTCGCCCCGTTGTTTTTTAGGACGCCATGAAGAAGAGTCACCAATTAACCTGTTCATAAGAAATCCAAATTCCGTTCACACCGCGTACAGGATCACCAAGAAGAAGATAGACTGTACGCTGAAACAGGGTTGGAAAAAAATTTGATAAGTATTTTTAAAGAAAATTTTTAGAAGTCTCCGATTCGGTTAAATTTTGACCAAGTTTGCAAACGCGAAAAATGCATTTAATTGGCAAGTCACTTTTATGACTTGGTTTGCATCACCTATGAAGCGCGTTTACGTGATATCGCAGCGATCCAACAGTCTGCGCTTGATATGGATCGATTATTGTTGCTCTATGGTATCAGACACAGACAGTATCAGATGGTATTAGTTTGTCGTCGAATAAACAATATCTACTCATAAAACAACACAGAATTCAGACAATAAGGTGCAGAAACACAATGTCGGTAGCTGAATCGGTTGTGTCTGACCGACTTCGAGCTCCCCGATGGGGTATTATGACATCGAAGTACCAGTGCATAGGCATAGTCCGTCCACCAGCTCATGGCACTTGTGTCGCTGCTGGCTGGTTTGTTCCCTTCCTCCACGTTCTGATGAAAGAGAAACTGAGTGTGACCGATTTTGCAAAAAAAACTAAAAGATAACAAAATGTGTCGAAAAAGATTGAATTCGATCAAATTTAAAATTAAAATAAATTAAAATCGATGAAGCACGTCGATTTCATAAAAAACCACAATCTAAGAGCAAAAATAATTTTTTTCGGAAACTCAATTTCTCTTTCATTAGAACGTGGAGGAAGGGAACAAGTTGGCCAGCAGCATCACAAAGTGACATGAGCTGATGGACGGACTATACATGCATACTGTGTTTCATGTATCACGGGAAGGTGTAGTAACATCATTTGCGGTATCTTAGATATCAAATATACACGCCCCAAATGTGATTTTGTGAAAAAAAGTTTTTCGACCGTGAGAAAAAAATGACAAAAAGTAACCGCCCAAAAACGTAATTTTTGGACGTTTTAGAGCATTTTTAAGGCAAATTTAAGGCATTTTTAAATTTTTTGTAAAAGCCTTGCTTATAAAAAAATAAATTTTTTTTGTCCAACCCTGCGCTGGAGATACTCACGCGTCCGATTACTGCGAACGCGGCAAACGCAGTGCACACGCTTTTGATGCTCACTGTTGCATGTATGGCTATACTTTATCACGCGTGAAAAATCAACAGATTAAGCCACCGTAATGGTCGCTTGGCCAACTCGGTTTTTATACAGTAGTGCTTTTATTTTTGTTGAAAAAAACGTTTCAATCAAAACAACCTCCAGATTACAATAATCCAAACATGCTTTCAGCACAATCCGCAAACTTCTCGGGAAAATCCCGCTTTCTCTCCTCCATATCGACCAGGCATCAGCCACCACCACAATACCAGACGATGCTTATCCCGAGTATCAGCCTTGTCGGCGCCCTCTGCCTCCTGCTGGTGATGCAGTTACGCGAGTGTCTAGCCGTCCGCGACAATCCACCCGATTACAGATGCACGAATCACGACGAATGTAATGTCAAACATCCCAGCTTGACGTGTTGTGCCCAGGTCAGCTGCAATGGTGGATATGGATATTACAGGTGCGTGTGGCTCAGTGGTTTGTTGCTTGGTTGGGAGGTTCGTGGTTGGTGTGGTGGTTCGAGACCCGAACGAGATCAGGCTTATGTATTTAGCGAAATACGGGGATTGTCCTGGTCGTGTCATCCTTTTCAACATGGAGTATTTTTCTAAATTTAGTTGATGTCATCATTTTCAACCACTGTATAGCTGTTTAATCAGTGCCACCAGAACACCTAATATGATCCATTCCAAATACTGTCGGATGAACACTTTATTGGAGCAGTGACAACAGAAATGACATCCGTTCCCACTTGTATACACAGGTCTGGTTGTGCTTTGGTGAACACGTGGTGTGACTAAGGCATTTTTCAGATACACCAGCGGTTGCGCGAAAATGGACCATTGTCAGCCGGACTCAAGGTATAACGCGAACAATGGACAATATTCAGGTACGCAGTGGAACGAGAACTTGGTGCCTTGTTCGATGCGACACGACCGTGTATGACGTTTGACAGTTTGTGAACCCTAGAATATGAAAGAATGATTCACCCAAGCCGAATTCGTTATTTGCCCTGATTATTTATGATCATTGGGTCATGATGAACCTCGTTGCGTCAGACCATTGACCGATGTTAGCTAGATTGAAGATTTTGGTCATTGTCCAATGATCTCACTTTTAATGGCGAATTATTTATTCTTCATGGTGACAGAAAGTGACTGATCCCGCTTGTGTGGCTGTGAACAGGTTAAACTGTAGACTACACAAAACCCTTCTCCCATTCAATCCATTTGCAGCGCGTCTGCCATTCGAATGGTGGTATTCAATTCAAACGCAGCTGGGCGCGAATCTGCACAATTGTTCGCAGATCAGACGCGAATCGCTGATCGTTATCGACGATCTGAAGGCAGAACTGCAGGATCTGAAGACCAGAGATGCGAAACGCAGGTGCATTTGGGGCCCGGTTCGATTCAAATAAGCTGTGATGTATTTTAAGCGCTAGCACAAAACCGATTCGTGCAGTTAATCACCACCTGGTGTATTCATATATTCGCACCGACGATGACCTGGAGCACCGCCCTAGCCGTTTGTGAAATCATGTCGAAACGGGCAAGCACAAACATCACGGTACTGCGCGAGTAACGCGCTTTGGGAGAGGCCTGGGCTCCCAGTCCTGGGCTGGGAGCTTAGCGGCGCAGACTGAACATCCAAAAGAAGATCATCACAAGGGCTTCAACACACAGATGTTTCCACTGGTCACTCAAAGCGTATACTGTATATATGAATGAGTTGTGCATCACGTGTGTTTTTGGTTGCCCGTTTCGAGCTGTCTTCAAAGAGGACCTGTGAATCAGGCCATCCTTAGTGCAAAATGCACCAGATGGCCCCGTGAGAACAAGTCAAACACACGAGCAAAGTTTTTGCATCTTGCCGACCGATTCACCATCCCAAATTTATTCATATAAGCCAAAATCGATTCTCTCACAGACTGTACAACGCGCCACCACCACCTCCGGACGCCCTTCTGCTGCAGTCGGGTCCAAATATCCAGCAGCGAACGCTTTGCGACGGCCAACGTGAACAGGAATGCGCGCGTTCAAATCGATTCTGCTGTATTCGCGTGACGTGCAGTGAAACACCGGGTGACTATGACATCAAAGATGTTTGTGTGCTGCCGGGCGGCTGTGCGCTCAGAAAGCTGGGTGGCGGGCGCAATCCGAAAACGGCCAGACATCGCACTATTTGTGAGTTTGGCTGATTTTTTTTTTGAAAATCGTGAATCTAACCATACAAGTGGTTCAGAGCGATGAATGCACTGCTCGGCGTCGGGGAACTTTTGTTCGGACCCTTGTGTTAGAATAGGTCAGCGTAAAACGTGCCACCATGGTCCAATTTTACACTGGTCAAATTCCAATTTTTCATTGGAAATAGCAGTCCAAACATGAAAGTTTGCCAGCGCCGAATTGTTCAGCTTCACACTTGCAGACGCTGAACCCAACCGTTTGTCTATGTATACGTATATATACTTGGATAGGACAAAGATAGGGAAGCAGTGAAGAAATTGATGCACAATTTTGTAGAATTTTAACCCAACCCCAACCAATCTAATGTTTCACCATACGCTGCACAGTGTGGTTCACGGGCGATCAATGGACGTCATCCAGACGTGACTACCAACGAAGCGGGTTCGCCGACCTGAACGTAAATCTCGACGCCAGCTGTTCAGAAACGATCACGTTTCATTTGTGGCTGAAGAAGTTCGTCGCGTCCAAGGCGGCTCGAATTAACACTGATATGAAACAGAATGGGATCGTGCGAAGGACTTGATCGCGTGACACGACGCTTGATGTAGTTTAGCTAGTGAAACATCAACATGACCAGTATATGTATGTAGATGTCCCTCGCGTGCGCACGTTTATACTGTGGATCATTTTTTCAAACTTGGTGATCGGATCGGACTGGTCTCATTTACCTGACTTATCGGATCTGCAAGATCGATAATGTGATTCGGTCTGGGTACTGTCGGTAGTCAGAGCGATCGGATTAAGAAGTTCGACGATCATTTGGGTTGCTACGAAATCAGGTTGCACGCGAGGTGCATCACTGTATAATCCAGCCATCACCTCATGAGACGCCCGGGAGCTGAAGCTGGCCTTTCCAGGACACTAATGTTCCGGTTCCACGTGTTACGAAGGAAAACAAAAGAAAGAGCATCAACATCGACAATGCAAAACATACACAGATTTTCTTTCTTTTGTTTTCTAAACATTTAGAAACACGCTGAACCGGAACAGGTCTGACCAAGCCAACTTCAAAAACTGTCGTCTCATGAGTTCGTGGGTGCACTGTACATTCATAATAATATCAACGACGGGTAATCTTGTGTGTGTGTGTGTGTGCTTTGCCGCGCGCTTTGCTGCTTTGAGTTTCGATTTATTTTTTTTACATTACACAGAAATTTCTATTTCGGTGACCTGGCTTGCAGTCTCATTTTGTAAAGGGTACCTATAGTTTCTTTTTTAAGCCTGACAATTGCGGAAGCCTGTGATCATGCCCGAAAAATCGGAATCTGGGTGTTATGCCATGCATAAGTGTTTTGTGAAGCTTAAACCTATTTCTGCAAAAGATTTTGTTTGTTTAAATACTCCAGAAAGCGAACACACGCCGGAACCTTGACATTGTGAGAGATCTGCAGGGATTTATACCTACTTCTGTATGCCTACTAAATCTGACAGATTACAGGTCGTTATAGTTTGTCACTATTTGTAGTGCAAAATAGCGTAGTCGTGGACAAACGATCTTCCAAAATCTTTGGATTGAGACGTGATTGCAATTTTCGGATTATCTCTTTTTTCCTTTCACTTTTTCATCTTTTGTATAAATGCCTCCCTTCCTGACTTTCACTTTTTTCGTAAAGTACAACCTCCTGGATTGTGGTACACGACAATGACTTTTCACTTTTGATGTACTTGACGACTATGACCATATAATTTTGGGTTGTTTGTTCCTAGTATTATTTCATGTACACGTTTTAGAGTCGATGACAAGGGTGCTTTCATGTTTGTGATACCACGCATCCGCACTTGTAACTGTATTGTTTGAATGTTTTATTTGACTAAAATAAACGTTTGGTTTGGTGCGAGTTGATTCATATACTCGCGTACATTGAGTTGTTATACCACTCTTCGCCGAAGCTGACACATATCATGACATCGATCCACTGGAATGTAATTAGAATTAGACTCAATCTGATCAAAATATATATACACATTGGCATGTGGATGAGAGTTCATTTGTGCGTGTGTGCATGTCTCTTCTGCAACAAAGCGCGAGCAACCTTTCCAACATCAGACAGTTTTATTTGCACTTTTTTCTAATCAACATTAAATGCATATGGCAGTACTTAACTGAAATACTGTAGTTCCACAGCGAGAAGAACATGGCAATTTAGGTTCGTCTGTGACCTTGGGTTTGTGAAATCGAAACTTCTCGCTTTCAGCGCACCAACGCGCTTTTCGAGCAGTGTGGATTTCTATAGTGAAACATCAGCGGTACCAGAACCGAACTGGAACTAGCCTGGCGCCGGACCATTTCACAATATTATTATCTAAGCTGTTTGTTTGCGCACTTGCCCGTCATTCATCACAGCCGGGCGATTTGCAAATACGCATATGCTGCAAAGGTCGTTCCACGTAATGAGAAAACTTTGTGATGGTGGCTGCAACTGGGTATCTACTTAGGTATATGACTGGGTACATTTATGACACGAAGACGTTCAAATGGCGATTACTGTAGGATTTAACGCCATGTTGCTACAATATTTCGATATTAAGTATTTATATAGGCAAATGCTTGCTACACACACAGGCCTAGCCCCGACGATATATGTATCCGTTTCGTTTCGCGAGCATGGCACACAATCGTAACGAATTGAAACGACCATTTGACAGACCAGAATACGATTTATTCATTCATTGACTTGATCTCGAACAATAATACATTTTGCGAAAATTTAGTTGCGCGATAAATTAACTAAAAAAATAATACATTGCGCGAAAAATTTGTGATGGTCATAATAGTAACAACACAGCACGGCCCGGTCCGCAGAAGTTGAATTATCTGTACCTGTACCTATTACACCCAAACCGACACCCAAAAGAGAACATCATTCATTTTCGACGAGGAAACGTAAACGATTTTTTCTTTTGGGTTTAAATACATAGGTTTAGGCTGAGGCGTGTATAGGTAATTCAGCTTATGTAGACTCGTACGGCACAAATATAGACCTCAACACCGGGACTTGAGGCTCAACAAAACAGACAACGGGAAAATAACTGTACAGGGCGGCTTGAATAGAGATCAGAAAACGAAACGATTTATGCAGGAAATTCCGATCGTTGGCAATTTACTTCACTTTAACCTCCAGAGATCAAAGATTTTTTCCTGAAAAATTGCAAGTATTGTGGTGGGTAATCGGAACTACCGGGCAATAGAGACAAGAAAAGTAAGCACCTCAAACAAACATATAATGAATCTGCGAGAAATAGCAAATACAGGTGTCAGAGAAATGACGAGGCGTCCAAAGGTACAGAACAGCCGAAATATCAGCACACGCATTGCACGAACAATTTTAAACATCATAAGTATAACAATAACAGCCGTCAAACATCACAAAAACACTGCAACAAGCTATGGTCATTATTGGAACGCAATCGCAAGCAATATTATGTGCACTTGACCCGTTCACTAGAATTCAGCTCATCAAATACACAATTTCTCGATTATTTGGTGTTAAAGCAGGTTATTTTCGAAGTACCAATGATAAATAATTTCACGACTGACATGATAAAATAACAAGATAAAAAACAAATAAAGCATCTTAGAAGGATTGCACAACAAATAATGTTTCACAGCACTTGAACATGACTCACACATCAATCGTGTTGGGTGGGGTCACGATGGCGTCATTCGATTCAACCGATCGCGCTGATTGGTCATGTTTGCTCGCATTTGACTGTTGTGGGAAATGACTGAGCGGCAGCTGAAAGTAGCGCGGATGTGAATTTATATGCAACTTGGCTTTCTGCTTAGGATTTTTATTCGTGCGCAAATGTTAACGGGGACACAACGGTTTGGCAACAATCAACAACAAAAGTAATGAGTACGGCATCGAACTTGGTGATCGGATCTGCTTTGGTTGCGTAGCGTTTTTGTAATGAGAACAACGCATGATTTTTGACACGGTACTACTGATACAAAACTTGTCGGCGAAAAAAAATCCCTCACTCCTGATGAAAACGATTGGCATCAATGAATATTTACCCAGTAATCACTCTTTAAACTGCTTATTCAATAAAAGTCACGTGACCGAGTCAGATCGCATCACCGGATTTGCTTTCGGTCAAGTGAACACAACGCAATATGTTCAGACCAGGTGTGGCATAAAAATTTTTAAATTTAAAAAAATCCATGAATTCCCCATACCTGTGATGGCTGCACTTGATTGCCATCGATCGTAACGGGCACGGCTTCGTAGTTGTTCGGCTGCGGTGGTAGACCGCCATCAACAGCATTCGACGTGGAGAATGCCAGAAACACGTCCTCAAGTGTTGACTGCGACAGACTGTAGTCGTCGAGCGCGAGTTGACTGGTCAGTTGTTGCATGTGACCGAATAGTGACGCGTAGGACATGCCTGCAACACACGTGTTATCGTCGTCATGGTGACCTTGCATGTTGTTGCGGACAACTGGGCACAACATCTGCCGTCAAAGTCCTATTTTTCATTCTATACTTGTGAATAGTTGTCGCAGTGATCGGAAATACCAGGCGTCGATCACAAGTTACGATAAAGACGAGATACTCTGTCGTCGCGAATAACTCGGCAAGATCTATATACGATTCGTGAAACATCATATCACAGAAAATTGGTGGCGGTCACTGCAGTGTAAACTCAGGGTGCCTTCCATTTTTATGTTTAACATTCGTAGACCGTGCGCTGCGAACTCAAAAAAATCGAATTAAATACTTGCCTGATTGTAATGGCAACGAATAGGCCAACGCAGTGTGTTGATGTCGCTGAAAAAGAAAGTAACGATTAGAACAGATGTCGCTGAGTGGAGCTGCGAGGCTACATGCTTAGTATTGGCCAATGTTGATTGAATACGAAAAGTTTTTCAGTAGATTTTGCTGTATTGAAAATGATGACACAGGCGTGGTTCTAGCGTAACCGTGTATAGAATGTACTGAGTGTTCGTATATTGGTTTCTGCCAGCGCGAACGCCCCTGGCAAAATAGAAACAGTTTACATAAAACATCAAATTCGAAAATACTGCTGTATTTTGCATGACTGAGACAATAAATTCTCCCACGCATGATCAACGCAAACTCACGGTCAGCACAGCCCTCGGGTACATTCTCAGCAGTGCGTCATGCACCTGGCCAAACTGTGCCTCATTCGCCAACCGAATGCTCAACGCAAAGCCCTGACCGAATCGTGTCTTCAGATATTGCGGCGATCCGATACAACTCAGCTGGCCGTCGATCATAATCGCCACGCGACCGCACAACGCGTCGCATTCCTCCATACTGCAATGTGAAAAGCATGTGACGCTCAAAGGTACAGTGGTCATGCAACAAGCGCGCTGTCAAATATTGAGCGATATGAAAAGTTGGTGATCGGATCGGATCGGTTCTGCAACCGTCGCGTGCTATTTTTGCCTTTCTTGATTGAGAAATTTAGCGGTGCCACCAAGTTCGACGAGGTACTTCGATGCTAGTCAAAATTTGTAACATGAGTGGATATCGAACTAAGATTTTTCCACACCACACCATCACCAGCTTTCAATGTTGTGTCCAACCTGTGCGACGTGAGCAGTATGGCGGCTTGTTTCATCGACTTCATATCGGCCAGTATCGTCCACAACGACCGTTTCGCAACCGGGTCCACGCCGGTGGTTGGTTCGTCGAGCATTAATACCGACGGCAGACCAACGACGGCAACACCCAGCGACACGCGACGTTTTGTACCACCACTGAAACATCACGCATGAACAACATGGACAGACTGGTTTTCGAATTGGAGTCCACATTCTGACTGAACAATGACTCGATCGCGGACTTATTGTACTGTCGTGAACTGAGATGGTCAACTCTTGTCCTCAACGCAGACGTATAATTTCTTGCACTGATTTAGAGCGAGTTGACGACGAGAGTTGAGCTGCGAATTGGATCAGCGTGAACGTTGCTCAGTTGAGGTCGCGAACAACATTCAATTAGACCACGTTACAATTGAAAACACCACCAAACATAATCGCATCAAATAACCACTTAGTCCGACACGCAGCCCTTGCGCCAGCAAAGTGCATACCGGGCGGAACAAATAAACGTCCTACCACAACCCCATAAATTCCACACCTATAATTCTTGAACGCTCTGTGCGCGTATCGTTGCACATCGACAGCATGTGTGGTGTTGTCCACAACGCCGGCCACCGATGGCCACGGCACGCCACGTATGCGTGCGAATAATGTGAACAGTTCGCGTGCTGTCAGACAATCCAACACGGAGTCGAACTGCGGACAGTAGCCCACTTCGCGGCACGCCTGCACATCAATGTTTCTGCTGTCTTTATTTGTGTCTGTGGGGGAAGTCTCTGACGCTTGACGTTGTTCACACGCCATAAGGGCAGATAAATACAGTCTGTTTTCTTTACAGTGATCTGAACGTGATCTGGCATATTTCGTCACAATGAAGAATATTCCCCCATGAAGTGGTAGATAGGACACCCAAACTGGAAATTAGGGTCCACTGTCGGCCACCAGAAAGGCGGTGAACTTTCAAATGGCCGCGTCAGCTTCAGAAAATTGTGACGACCGAAAATAAAAAAGACGAAACAAAAAAACTATGAACAATCAGGCACCGAACCTTCTGCCAGTTCACGTTCACACATCCGCCATTCAAATAGGCCGTGCCCTGTTTGATTCGCAGTTCACCCGTGAGCATTTTGAATGTACTCGTCTTGCCCGCGCCATTCACGCCCAACAGACCGAAGCATTCGCCTTTGGCAACGTGAAATGAAACGTTCTTGACGGCCTGCAGTGGGATATTTGGGCTGGTTTATACTCCGTGGAGACTTGATAGAGCCACCGGAATTGGCAAATTTTAGCTCCACGGCGCTATCCGGTCACGTGAACCATGAACAATTCCCACATATGACCCACGAAAAAGGTGCTGATGAAGAGTTTCGGAATAATTCAAACTCAAGTTGAAACACAAAACTACACCGAAAACCATGCCATTTTGTGTCACAAGTATCTGAAACGATGACCAACATAAACCGGACTGAGCGTGCCGTATTTCTTCCACAGGCCTTTCGCCAACACGGCCGGTTGGTCGACGGACATATCGCGGACTCGTTCCTGCTCCGTGCGCACATCACCATCGACGTGGTCGGACTTGAACAAGTGAGAGAACGATTCAACGAGAAGAAATTGGAACTGCTAGTAATGAGCGTATGCGTATCAGTGAAGCAAACGCTGTGTCATGCGCAAATTTTAGACCAAGTTTTGAAGCCATGAATTGCACCGATAATGGCAGGTGTCAAACTTGGAGATCGCTTGTTGCCGTAATTTTTTCATAATGTGTACCTCGTGAGTGAAAGATACTAATGTCGACCAGCTTAAAACTTCCTGGTGGCCATGGAGCACTTTTTACGCTGGCCAATCAACGTTAATTGCACGAGCAAATCTCGAGATATCTTTGATACACAAAACAACATCTAATCTTGTCCTATCACCAATTTTGACACCGGCAATCAGCAGAACAAATAAGCTTAATCCATAATAACAACCAACCACGTTGTTCGATTCATTCACGATGGTGTACATTGGATAGTCGGCCACAAATATGATCGCCCAATACAGTAATCCCTGCGCGAACATGATCAGCAGCGGGAAACCGATACCGTAATCCCACCAGAACTCATTGGCACCAAGCAGCGGGTCGACGTCGCTCGTCCATGGATGTTTTTGGGGGTCGTCCATATCTGAGATTGAAAAGATTTGCTGGGCAGACGTTGGTTAACCGGACAAGTGCCACGGATCTTACAGATCTAGAACAAGGTTCTGGTGAAATTTATAAAAAATACAATCTAATTTTACATATCCTCCTTTTAGCCAAATGATTGGAATCCGCCATTTTCGGCCACTATAAGAAGCATTTTCGCCGAGAAGCAAGAACGATGGAAGCATATTGGGGATGAACATTTTCCTAAAAATATTTCGTATAGCGGCTTCCACCAAAATACAAGATGGCTGGAAAGAGGGACACGTTTTTCACAGACGAACACAGAACACTAAGTCCCACAAGAAAAGAGAAAAAACTGAACGTAAGAGATAAAAATTCAAACGAACGTGAGCGATCACAAAACATTTGCGACAACACCGACAGCGGTTCCTCTTTGCGAGCAATCAGGTAACAATCTTGCCGAATGGTGCCAATCAGAAGAGAGTCGAACAGACAACGAATGAATGCAAACTCGGGCGCCAGCAATGTGCCTGTGCAAATGAAACGTGTCTAGAATGATTCTAGAATAATGTCGAGATATACTGTGATTTGTTGCCTGATCAGTAAAGAAACGCAGCAGCCAGGGGGATACGTGCTCGACAGTGATAGCACGGATTTAAAAAATTCTTGCAAATCGTGTTGTCTGTGCATACCGTGTTTTTCATTTTTCAGAAGTGCTCTGACCACTGAATATTTGTTGGATAGTGGGCGTTTATTAGGAGAATACGGTAATACTGACAACGTTGCACACGCGGAGACAAAATTTCAAATTTCAAAATTCCCACCTTCAAGAAGTCTGAAACAAACAACACAGTTAGAAATCCCAACTCCCTCAACCCACAAATCAATCGAATGTAGTAGTGCGCCTTCAATGCGCCATCTTTAGCGTCATCCGGGCCCTGATCGTGTCTGTCCATTTTGATGGCACAGAATCCCAAGTGCAACGATGCGTACACGACATACATGATTACGGCTGCAAGCAAGTAACAGAACAGTACGTTAATTTTGACAACAGAGTGTAGATGTTGATCATCTGGATAATGAAAACTCGTGCAGGTATTTTCTATCAATATTTTGGTCCAATTTTGCCGGTTTGCATCTAATTACCACACATTAAGAGCACTATCCTGCTTAGTGGCGTCTGAAAATCCCAGGTCCCGCTATGAACATGACATACAGTGTGCCAAAAAGTACAAAATATAACTTTAGCAACGCACACCAAATAGCATTGAGTGCATTCGAGAGCATCTGGACTCGCGTTGGTCGTTTGATAATGTATGGGAACAGATAGCGACTGGGAATTACAGCCCAGCCATACATGACGAACGTCAGCCTGTAAATGGACAGTTCGTGGATTTTTCATGGCGTTTTTCGGTATAATGAAGTTTCGACTTATTTGCCATTCCGAAAACAATTCTGTCTAGTCATCAAAACGTGTAACATCACCATTGTCTCAATCTCGATGTACAACCATCACGAAAAACAAATTCACATCAACTGTGCGAGACCAGAAGACCAACCAGAAACCAAGTGGCACAGTTGAATAGAAGAACGCCGACACGTTGAATATGGCGAGTAGAATGAAGAGAATCAGAGCCACCGTCAGCAACACAGACCAATCGAACAACAGATGTGACAACCAGTGCACAATAGGGCTCACGCCAGCGCCGTACTGAAAGAGAAGACGTCAGAAAACAACTCAAACACGGCATGCGTATTGTCACGTCATCTCGTGTTCGGAGTTTCCTGTAGACGCGGAGTGACTAAACTGACTAACTGAACTATACGATGCAATAATGACCAACGATGTTTCAAACAATGGTGCGATAGTCGACATCGAAATGACTCAGGCATCTTTGGCCCCACTGTGATATTCATAAAACATGAATCGCATATACAGACGTACAATGTGCTCTGTTGAATGCGGCACGAAGTTTGGAGGTAAAAAAGATCACACGCACACACACGCACACATTCAGCTTATATAAGAGAACGCCACTTGGGATTGACGCCTGTTTGTTCAGGTCGTTAAAATTTTTACGCTGGTCAAAATTGACCACAGAAATGCGAACCCATAAACAAATTGTCTCAACGTCGAGCAGTGCACCATTGTTAAATGAACACCGGCTTAATATGATCGCCCGTCTGTCCGATTAACAATGTGAAGACCAGATCGAAATTGTCGTTACTCCAACTCCAATCACACAATTTCATCATTCACATCATCTGCTTCATTCCAATTTTTCAAACACACAAATCACACAAACAAACCTGCAGATGTTTCATGCCCGACTGTCGTTCGTCGGCGATCACCATCGGCATTCGACTGATCACATCGCCGACCAACACACCCATCAACACGATCATCAGGTTCGGACCGACGATGCTGCAATAGTTGCATGACAGAATCATTTGTTTGCGTCGGCATTTCAGGAGCACAACGTTTGACCAGCGTAGAAGTTGTTTATCTGGCATGGGGCCAATAGCTACTACGATGGTCAAAAATAGTGCGCCGGATTTATCTCAAAATATGTATGATGAGCAATTTTTCAGCACCGAGAGCGTCCAATCCCGCACAGAGTTGATGTTGATGTGATGACCCCATGACTTACCCCAACCAGACGCTGCAGTTTTATTCGATGTTTTCCGTTCTCAGAGAAATACAAAACTATCTCAGCCAGGGGCTCATCCAAAATTTTTTTGCCCAATTCGTCCGTTACCTTTTGACGGCAGCGGCAATCCGACTGCTTATCGGCGGTCGTTTATCCAACGGTGGCATCGGTTGATTCACAGTGGTGATAGTAATCGCGTCGTCATTCAATGCAAGACGCGCCAATGTTGTGTCGATCAGGCTCACAGAGATCGGTAGTGAATGGTAGGGCTCGCCTGTGATGTGACGCGATCGAAATGGGCAACTTTTGAAAATGAAAATCAATAGGAAAACTGAGGGAAATGAAACAGAAACGGTCAGTGTCAAATTTGTTGATGAACCAATTAGCATTGCTGATGTAGGTTATTTATAGCAGCGCAAAAGCCGATATCAGACAGCCAAATAAGGAACTGAGGACTTCAATGCTGCTGACCAGACTGATCGTTAAATGCAAGAAGTGACCGTGCGTTGAAAAATTGATCCGGGCTGGTAGTCGCGATACTGACTGATCACCAAGTTTGACCTGAGTGTGGCCATAGAGTGCTGCAGAGCTTCTACGTACAACATGGGAGAGAATCCTAAACCCAGTTCCCACAAAAGTAGCCTAAATCTAAACCCAGAAGCAAACATGAACACACAAAATTCCGCATAAATTTACCACTGAACAATGCCGTCGCAGTGATAATGTCGGTTGCAGCAACAGGTCGGCGAAACATTGCGCTAACAAGCACATCGGTGTACGCGTTCGCCCATCCCAAGCTGCTGAACAGATACAACAATCGACGTTCCACCTCCTGATGCGCCTCATGCGTGCTTGCACTGTCATTCATTCGGACCACATTACCACTTGGGTCACGACCGCTCGCGTGTAGATATCTGAAGCAGCGAAAGAATTATAGGCACTGTTGTCGACCGTTTATCCTGACCCTTTGATAGTAGAACCCTCTATACAGCGAGAAACATGTCAGGTTCACGATTTTCACGTGTTACCACTCTCTGCGGTGGAAATTTCATCGGAGCTAGCATGGTAATGCTAAGCGACATATGGTTGATTCCTTATATTGCGTGAGTTGAAAAATTTAAACTCACGCCATTTTCACAAGACTTAACTTGAGAAGCCCAAACTTGCACACAACTTGTACGGCGTGGACTTCTAGGTCCACACAAAATTTCATTCCGCTGCGTGCCCACTCGCGCGATCGCGGGCAAGATACAGTTGAAATTTTTGTAAAAACGTTCTTTCCCTTTTTTTTCCACAAAAGAGTAGTCAGGGCCCAGACGTTACTGAACACCAGAAATGTTAATATCGCATATAGGGTTTTCGCACACGAGAAACACGATGGTGCTATCGCTGACTTCGTAACTCCACGACTGAGACCGGTTCCAGACCATGACCACGACTTTTTGTATGTAAAGTGTGCTTCCCGAAGTAAAATTTCGCCGAAAAGTTGGGTTACCAGAACTATTAAAGTTGTTTATGTGGTTTTCGCACTCGAGAAACACGGTGGTGCTATCGCCGAGTTCGTAACTTTTAGTATGAACGGTTCCAGACCATGACTTTTTGTACAGAAAGTATGGTTCTAAAGCCAAAATCAGCGGTTATATGTGTTTTTAATCGTTGTTACGTCAAACATATATTAATTCCAATTGGTTAAATGTTTTTCAGCTCAAAAAGAGCCATAATGGACGCTCAGACACACACAACAATGCATTAGTGCACGCTACGCAGTTGCCTGATTGATAAAGCGCACAATGTATTACCCACAACACACAGCCAGCCAGCACACACACACAGGCAGGCAGCCAGCACACACACACACACACAGGCAGCCAGCACAACAGGCAATGCAGCAATGCACGCGTAGTTACATATGTAGTAAAGCTTGTGAAGGAGATTGGCGAAGCGATGTCCGAGCGGTATAACGCGCAGCACTGAAGATGAAAGGCCGCGGGTTCAAACATTCACGCGCGCAGCTAACTTGTGTTTTATCTTACTAACTTTTAATGAATTCTGGGTAACATTTTTCAGTTTTTTTCGTGTTTTTATTTGAGATTAATTATTAAGCACAGGTGCGGTTCGCAGTTTATGCGCTGTGATGTCATTCATGATAAAATACCCACAAGATATCAACTTGTTAATTAAAATTGCTGTTGCTCTCTAACATTCGAAGCTTTTTCCGCAATTTGACTTTCGTGGGAAAGTTAAATAGTAGTTTTTACGTAACATTGAATCCAAGATCAGATGCAGCGGCCAACACCAAAGCAATCTGGAGACTGATGTTTGACACTTATTTCATTGCTGAAGCTGAAGGGACAGGCTGCATGGAAGTTCATTGCACAGCTTTTTTGTAGGGATCGGCGTCGGTCATGTAGACCGACACCGACACCGACACTTTTTTGGAAAGTACCGACACCGGCGAAAAAGCACGCCGACACCGACACCGACAGTGAAAAAATGACCGACACCGACAGTAAAACCGAGTTTGCCTTTTTTAGCCCTAAAAACTTATTTTTAGACCTAAAATGCCTTTTTGGACAAAAACCGGTGTGTTGGTGTACTTCTCACCTGAAAAAAGAGGGATCAAATACCAAAACAAAAAACAATTATGAACTTTGTATGATAGGATAGGTCTGTCTCTTTGTCGCAGGAACAAACAGGTTCTGTCCGCCTCTCACTCTCAGTGAAACATTCAACGTTGGAACGAACCGGATTTTTACCATGAGCGCAACTTTTGTTGTTCAGAATTTTGTGTTTTCATGTTTGAAGTGGTACAAAGGCATCGGCCACTATAAAAAGCGTCGCCGAAACCCCTCATTTTGTTAGCTAAACCTATTTCGAACCATTCGAACCATTTGTCCTTCGCAAATAACTCGTGATTGATATTTCTCATTCTGTTCGCATGTCTTTCCTTTAATCTGATTCCAAAAAAATTGTTCTCTTGTTGTGTTGCACTGCTGCAGAATTGAAACTGAACCGTGTATGAGGAATTGGTCGTTCAAAACCAGCGCTTGGCGCTTTTTTATATGTTGTGGACAACTAAAGAACATAATCAGTACGAAATATATTTTTTTTCTAATAGTAGTTGGCTGCCGAAAAATTGGGGACCGACACTACCGACACCTGAAAAAAACCGACACTTTTGTGGACCGACACCGACACCGACACCGACATTAGTAGTGTCGGTACCTACACCGACTTTTTTCCGACACCGACGCCGATCCCTACTTTTTTGCTTGGTACTAAACCAACAAGTGCCATTCTCTGAGACGATGCGCAATCAGTGCGCTATAAATGATGGTACCTAGAGTGTCAAACACATACCTGGCGGCAAATTAAAAAAATTAAATAACTTGACAAGTTACCATGTTCCTCAAAAGCATAGACATGCGCGTGGGGCACTGCGTTGGTTTTGTTTCAGTGGTGGGTGAAGACGCAGACTAATGGAGACACGCTTGTGTCTGCCGCAGACACAAGCGTGTCTCCATTGTTAGAACCCCATAGTGAAATCGAAACACAAAATTGGCCTTATGTCACGATAACCACCGATTCATATATCCTGCCAAAAAGTACAGCATCCTTAAACTAACCCCCACACCTCATTGCGCTCATGTGCTTACTTGAGAAAAGTCTGATGGTCGACATTTTCTTAGTTAGAACCATTGCTTGCCGGTACTGAAAACTTTCTGTGCCTGATTTATCCGGGTTCTCTGTTTGGCGCTTGCGCGATATAAAAGAACGACACAAGAAAGAAAAATGCCCCAAGGGGCATAAAAGAAATATGGTTCCCTGGCTGACTGGCATAAAAGAACGATACTAGCTTGCACCACTTTGCTGATGTTTCATTAGGCACCGGAATAAACGTAAGTGTGTTCTGAGCTGTTTGATACCGAACAGTAGATATTGAACCATATTCCCGGCGCGAACTCTTTTGAACCAACACCCAGCCGATATCGAAACTTTCGTGCAAACCCACATATTTAGGCAACTGTTTCTTCTTTTCAACCTCACGACGCTAACTGTGCAGTCTTCGGTTGCGCACGATGGTTCAACAAGGAGAGGAGTAAAGAGAATATTGCAATCTTTCAATATCTCCGTGCCACCAGTCTCTGGCAAGACAGCACGCGCGGAACCATCACACAAACAGCCAGACCCACACTCCCAAAAACAAAACAACCAGCCAGGGAACCATATTTCTTTTATGCCCCTTGGGGCATTTTTCTTTCTTGTTATTGCATATAGTGACACACCTTGCACTCGTCAGTGGGTTGGCTTCGCTCGTTTGTTTCGTTTTCAGAAACGGGTAGTGCACTTAGACATCGCCAGGACCAGGTGATTCTCACAAAAAATAGATGAGGGCAGCAGCACAGAATATATTGCTGTCCTCCAAACGCACATCATTAGCACGATCAAAATTCGGAATCTAAAGCCCTTTATTCGTGCATTCAGAAGCAAACTGGACAATAATCACAAGACGCAACCCACTTGACTGCCATCCGATGCAGCAGTTGACGTTCGTCGGCATCCTTGTCCACGTAAGCTTTGACCACCTGCGAATCCCCATACAAGGGCAAGGTCAGGGCCAGAGGCTTCTCGTCAGCCAACGCCGCCAACGTCGAGTCGGTTGTCTCCGATTGGGCCCAGGCAGTGAGCATGGCAAAGAATATCAGGAATATGCCCAGGAATATGAACAGGCCGTAGCCGTTGCGGATCAGATATCGGACCCGTTTGATCAACAGCGCACGGATCTGTTGAACGTACAACGGCATGCCGCGAAGGTGTGAGTCGGTGCCTTGTAGGTCTGTAGCAATAAAAAATTTGGTTTATTGAAAGCCAATATTATTAGGGAGAATGTGACTCTTTCTTTGTAGAAATGGTGGCACAACTGGCCATCATACGGCGAGCTTGGTGATCCAAGCTGCAGCACGTCACTTCTCGAATAGCTCAAGATTTACTAATGCCACTTTCGATAAGTTATATATAAGCTACATGGGAACGATTTTTTTCTCCGGATAAAGGTCGACATATTTTAAAGCAGATCTAATTATGTGAACCAGTCCACGTTTGATACTTCCGGAATGTTCACACGAATGAACGGTGGTGATGCCAAGGTCACATTGAAAATCAGGAAATATGAGTAACAACAAATTCAAAACCAACCCTGTACATCCACGCGTCTATGTCCGAGCGCACGTGCACTGCCAGCAACGTTGTTTGGTTCGGTCGGCGGTCCGGTGGCCGCTTCGCTTTCATTTGCCTCATCACCCACTCTGCAACAGATTACCAATGTAAAGTTAGAATGTTAGCGCCGTGTGTAAATGTAGTGTGCGCTTTTTCTTGCGATTATTGTCAGTTTTGCAACGAACATGATCCACAGTAGGGATCGGGGGTAGCCGACAACTACACTATTTTTTGGGATGCCGATCCACAGGGAGCAGTGAATTTCGCTGCACACCTGCCGGGATCATACTTTTGCTGAAATCGTGTGAAAACCGTGCCGGACCACCACATATTTTGATAAAATTATTCAATAATGAAGAACCTGAGAAACACCTCCTCCATGGTGGTAACCGACACGCCAAACGAAACAATGTTCATGTGCATTTTATTGGTCTCCAACTCGGCGAATAACACCGGAAACTGTGAGCGCGCGTCGTTGGGCAACGAGAACGTCGTTTCCTGAAACAAAGTGCAAAAAGTTCGGATCTGAGCACTAAAGATAAAATTCAGCATCCAAACATTTCAGCACAACAACAACCACAAAACACGAGCTTGTTTTGAGTTGTGTTTCGAGCAGATATTTTCACAGCGTGACAACAACAAGAAAACCGCCAAAACACAACCAACCTGTGCAGCAGACACCTCGATGTGCACTTGGTTTTGACCACAATACTTTTTGAGCAGATTGTGCGTGTCTGATTCATTCTTGGGCACACGAGCTGGTGAGTACATCACTGTTAGGTGGTAGCCGGCGCCTGGAAATTATTTGAATTACATTTGGTGAGTTCTTACGCGAAACAGTTATCGGACGTGATGTTTCAGCACTTCTTTTTCGAGCCGACTGATGTAGCGGATTGTAGCACAGTTCCCGTGAAAAGCAAATGTAATCAAGGTGTAACATCAATTTTGAGACCGTTGTGGACTGTGAAGGGTTTGTGTTGATGCGATACAAATGTGACATTCTTGCCGAAAGTTGATGATACATGTAACTGATGCTCATGTAATCTGTGTGACTGTGTACTGTACACGCAGATTACATGAGCTCTTCACCAAAATTGTGACTTCGTGCATAACGGGCCGCAATTTGAAAACGAATAACTCACGCTGAAAATAAACCGTCAGAAAAACGTGGCTTCGGAAACTCCACACACGCCCTAAATAAACACCACACGATTTCAGCAACCGTTAAATTGGCAACACCAACCGTATTTGCGTTTCAAGAACAAACTCGTGCCGCAACAATGCAGCCGACCGCGGGTCATAATCGCGATACGGTCACCGAGCACGTCAGCTTCTTCCATGTAATGTGTCGTCATAAGAATTGTCCTACAGATGCAAAGATCGGTGGTTAATTAGCAACATAGAATTGACTATACATAATTAGCGAGGGTTGGCAAAAGTCATCGGGGTGGGCACCTTAACCATGGTTTTTTCAAAATTAGACGGCAGCCATGTGCACGTGCATGTTCAAACTTGAGATACAGTTTGCACATAGAATTTTATTTTCTGTGAAAAATGTGGAAATTAGGTAAGTGCAAATCTGAGGTAAAAAATGTGCCACGCCCATCCCCATTCGTCAATCAACGTCGTCTTTGAATGGGGCCACCAACAATTAACAAGCCCTTGCCCATTTATAACAAAACGTACCGTGACAATTTCTCTTTCTGCAGCAATTTCCAGAATTCATGTTTGGTCTGCGCATCCACTCCGCTGCTCGGCTCGTCAAGTAGAACAATCTGAAATGCGATCAAACAACGGCGAATATGCGCTGAACAATGTGATGAACAAGTTTCTTTTTTAACAGATGCCATGCCCATGTGATGCCATTTAACAGCTAAACAAAAAGAAACTAGGGCACAAACAAGACGTCCACACCTCCGAATTTCCCACCAGCGCAATGCCAATCGACAATTTGCGTTTCTGCCCACCAGACAGACCACCAGCGAGTTGATTGCGTTTTTCGGACAACGTCAACTTTTGCAGCAGATGGTCGATCTCAATAGGGTCGACAGGTTGGTTTTTCAGCTGAAAGTAAAATAAAACATATTGTTGTTTTTAGCGGCATTAAAATTGATGATCATTGCGAATCTGGTTCGTCATTGGCGGACCTTTAAAATGAAATGGCATATAAAAAACTACATATTTACTGACGACGCACATTTCAACCGGTATCATATCTTGCCCAACTTTTACCCAGGTCAAAATCAAAGAACATCAAGCCTCTAACACAATGTTCAACAATGACAAAAACACCAACTCGACAGAAGAACTCGAGATGATCGCAGACACTCATTTCATTGAACAAAACATTGTATTGCGGACAGAAACCCATTCGTTTGCGAATTTCGTGCAGCTCCGTCTCGATGTTGTACCCGGCGATGGACGCACAGCCATCGGTCGGTGCTAATGTGCCTGGATTAACAATTCGAATATGTTTCTCGGGGGAGGTGGCCATGGGAAAAGTTGCCAAAACGGCCGTTATCGAGTTTGATTATCGGTCCGGGAGTGGTCACGTGACTACTTGTCTTTTGGACGACATCGGTTCGAATTCGCTCAAAACATATTCAACCAAAACATAAGCAACCTGTCCGTTTTCATCTGTTGTACGTATGAGAACAACTTCCAGGCTGGTAAAATCAGTGACACCAGTAAGTAAAGCCGAAAAGGAATCAAGGCAGGGATATGATTCAATCATAAACTTTGACATTGAATTTGACAAAAATTCCACAAAAAACCCAACCAGTCAGCATTGCAAACGTGGTCGATTTGCCGGCACCGTTGTGTCCCAGCAGCACGGTGAGTTGGTTGGGCAACACAATCAGGTTGAGACCATCCACCGCCGTGAAAGTATCGCGACCAAATAGACCATCGGGGAAATCCTGCAAGATATTTGGGTGATAGGTAGGTCGTCCGAAAATCACACGCGCAGCAAGGGCGGATCCAGGGGGCACAAGTTGAAAAATGAAGGAAAAGGACCTTTGTCTCGCACTTTCACTATGGCACAGTTCAAAAGTCCAAAATCAGACAGACCCAGTTTCAATTAAATCTTGCGTTCGTTCGCATAAAAGGTACTAAAATCTCGGGCATTGTCACATTTTGTGTAAAGAGCGCCAAATGCCAAATAAGCACTGCATAAAAATGACTTTTCAAAAGTGGAACAAGCACTATATGTATAGAACGAGTCTCTGTATTTCGCCCCTCCGTTAGCAAAAGCTGTATCCGCCGATGCATTTGTGACAAGCGATGAACCGAAGCTACTAGTTGTTTAGCAAGCCCATCACCAAGTCTGTCACCGGCTAAATCGCGCCGCAAGCGATGTAGAACAAACCAGCACGAGTACTTGTGCAAACCATCGGACAACCTGGTTCAGCCTATCTGTCTCTCTTCTCCTTCTCTTTTCATTCCCCGAGTATGTGAGACACGACAGTGTCACAGTATAAAGATCCGTCACAAAAAGACAGACATACTAGAAACTGATAGATACATGCATTAGAAACTGTCTAATCAGCGTACCTTTCTCAAACCCTGTATCAATATGGACGGCGTTTTATCTACGGGCACCGGCTCAACATTGTCCTCCTCCGCTGTCTGCATCAACGCCTCGACACTCGCCGACTGCGACTTGCGCACACGATTGCGATTCGAACACCAGAATGACGGCTGGAAAATTGCTTTTTTCTAAATTATCGCTTTACTTCACTTTTCCACAATTATCTTCAACTCGGTATCAAACTTCGTGCTGGGTCCGGGCTTGGTCTCTTGACTTATTGCTCAAAATTTCATGGGTTGCTCGGGAACACCAAAAGGTTATGGGTTTTCACTCAAACCCACCGACAATTCGAGATTTATAAAGCAAAATTATGAGACACATTCATCACTGTTACTCCCAGACCACCTGACAGGTAATAAGAAACCTTTAGGCTCGGCGAACGCATTTTCACTGCCAACAAACTGCATAAAGTCCCAAGCGCAAAAGTCACGTGACCAAGACAGGATTGGACGATACTCATCATTAATCACCAAATCTGCCATCGATTGAAGCCACCAAAATCAAACAAACCAAAACATCAACAAAAAACAAGTCAAATAAAAAACCTACCAGCAAGAAAAAGTACGGTTTCTCAGCAACAGCATCGCCGCCGGGGAACACGAGATCGAAATAGATGGTGGCCAAGAGACACAGCACGGTCTGCAGCACCAACATGAGACAAATATGTGTGAACGTCAGACTCGCATTCGGTGTGATCGGGTCGGACATCATCGACCAGCGAAGACCGAAACCTGACAAAAACAATCAATCGGGTGGATACGGTGGCATTCAACAACAGCAATGGAAGTCAGGATAAAGGCTGTAACAAATGTGCGGATAATTCCTGTTTATTTGAAGCTGAAAAACCTGAAATTACATGAGTGTGAGCTTGAGCTGAACCACGGTCAGAGCCAAAACGCTTGTACGTCACGTAGCGTACGTTGACAAATTTCAGATCATATAGTAAGTTTCTAATTTCGTTGCCTCATGCATTCGAACAGAGGCAGGGAAACTCTCGTTCGAAGTCGAGGCAGGCAACAAGCTCAACACACAATCAACAAGCCACACACACAGCTTGTGTGACTGAAACATTCGAAACGCACACGAGCCAGCTGCGTGACTTGTTGACTGTTGAGCTTGTTGCCTGCTTCGACTTCGAACGGGAGTTTCCCTGAGTCTGTAAAAATGCATGAGGCAAAGAAATTAGAAATTTATTATACAACCAACAAAACCTTCAAAATTTCAAATTGCAAATAACAACCCACCTTGAAGTTCATACTTTGTGATCGCATCGAATCCAATAGCCATGCCCGAATTGAGCACCAACGCAGCCAGACTGGTGCCGAGCGTCGAACGTCGATCGGACGTGTTGACGATGATAAATGGCACGATGGACAACACCCAGAACAACAGCGCGATCGTGTTCGCACGCGAACCTGTTGTTGCGTGAATAGTCGATCGTAGAAATTCTGGTGAGCCACGCGATTCACAAAAGGCCACCGATCGCAAAGACTTTTTTGTGTTTTCCAGGTCGAATTCGCCTACAGTCAAACCTCGTTGCAAAAAATGGCCCGGGAAACGAAATTTCGTTTCTGTTAATAAACAAGTTCTGCCAGCCAATGATGTTTGCAGCACTCTTTTTTCACAAATGCTTATAAAACGAACGAAATCTAACGACCCAACCAGTCTGAGCGAGGGTACTGATCAGAAACGCGTGGCAAATCATCGAGACGGCGTACAGGAACATGAAGAACAACACCGCGCTCAGCTGGCTGTTCGGCAGCAGTCGCGTCAATTCGGGATGCTGAAATAAAAGAGAAAATTATATTTTGAGTTCATTTTGCAAAATTAAGATCAACAACAGCAACGTATGTAGCTTTTATTTGCTGTGGTTTTGTTGTAACCAGTGTTGTAACTATTTCTATCACCGTAATTGTCCCACCTGGTCTTGCAACTCTGCTTCTATCACCAATTTTCTGCATGGTTTTATGCGTCATTGAGAGCAATAAAACAAAACAAACGTACGTCTCCAAACCCGACTTCACACATGAGTATGGCCACAATGAGCACAATGATAAGCGTTTTGGTGAAAGCGAACACAAAGTGGGAGAGCCAGAAACAGCCACGATGCAGTCCCATCGTCAGCATGTACTCCTGGACAGCGAGGGAAGGCGGTTATCTCATAAATTGATTTCAAATCATACTGTTGGAGCACTCTCACGCCAGTGATGATCCTTATGCACCTGAGCTGTGTGTATGTGTGTGTGTGAAAACGGGACGAAACGGGTTAAACCACGCCTTTACTGCTTCACAACTGCTTTTGGCAATTGTGAAACACGTATGCACCATCAAAACTGCGAAAATTGAACAATTCCGGGCGAAACCAACCAATAAAATTTGAACGTGAATCTACGATCTAGATTGCGAATAACAGGCGGCAAATTGAAGAGAAGACCTCGAAAAATCGGACCTGTTCAAGCGTTTCAGCAACAAGTATAAAACAACAGACCCCAAATGACATATATAATCAACAAACAACCGGTGTCCGTCGAAAACCTCGAAAAAAACAGAACTGTACCAGTACCCATTTTTCGGTGCACGAACTACATGAATACCCTTCTCTAACAAAAAGAGTTGTTTTCCACACATTTTATATTTTTCGGGTTTTTCGTTTTCGAAGTTTTATTTTCGGGGTATTTATTTTTCTGGTTTTTTTCGGCGCTTTTTTTCGGGGTTTTCGACCACACCCAAACAACCTTCAATCGAGCCTCCTTTTCAGCGACAATTGTACGGGTCGCATATAGGAACGAAATGAGAAAGGTGAGCATGACGAAAACAGGCATCAGCCACGGCAACACGCGCGCGAAGAATTGGGACTTGAAGGCGGGATGGGGCATTCGTTGTACGGCCACCTGCAAACAATAACGGAATGGAAATTGGCGCAAGAATTCGGCGAATAGTAATGTCGTCAAATCATCACGTTAAATATTTTCATCAAATTACATGTATTATTTCCCGCGCTCATTTGCGGCTCATCTATTATTGCTTATTATTTCCCGCGCTCATTTGCGGCTCATGTATTATTGCTTGATTTGACGAAAAGATTTGACGAATTGATCTGACGACAAAACTATTACGCGAGAATTCGTGCACACACATGTAACGCAGCACAGCGAGTCATTATGTCACGTTGTGCTGATGTCAAAAAAATATCCACTGTCGAAATTAGTAACCAGTTCGTGGCGTTCATAATGAACGTCGGAGTACCTTCTTCTTTTTTGACACAAGAGTAAAATGAAGAGCACAGAATCAATCCGCCGATCAAAAAGTTGGAAATCGGCGTCTCTTTAAAATGAGACCTTGCTGCTTGCAGAGCCCACGAAATTGCTGGGAAGCAATCATCCCATGTGGTTGTTTTCGAACATTCTTCGTAGCAACAGAGACGACAAAACTATCAATAGTGAGACAGCCAAATACACGAGCCTTGACTTTGTCCATAATCGCAGCATCGACACCCGGTTGTGATTCAATCAGCGATCTGTCAATGGCATGTTGCAGCGATAGAAATCCGATCGCGTAATAATCTGCAATCGTCATCTCCAATTTTCAAAGCGGTTTTTGGACATCATGTTGCTTTGGGTTGCCCGTTTCGCCGAGTTTTCACAGACCAGCGCGGTGCATCGTCAGTGCGAATGCACCAGATGACCGTGTGGTACCAGAGCACTAACATTACATAAGTACACACGTCACACACGTACATAAAACTTTGAGTGGCGCGTTTTTAGAGTTTGCTGCAAAACAAATAATTGTTTGTTGCGTTTTGGCGATGTTTTCACGCGTATGACATATCGAATCGACTTCTGTGGACCTGGTTCAGGTTTTCTACTCGCGCAAAACATCACTGTTTGTGTGATTGAATGCAAACTCGGCTCGGCCTTATAGTACTGTGGTCAACTCAAATCACATATTTCTCGCGCTCATTTGGGGCTGCTTGATTTGACGACAAGAGTTGACGACTTCATTTGACGACAGTACTATAAGCCCTCGGCTAGTACACACGCCGCCACATGCATGAACAATGCTTGCTTATGTGGAATAATCTCCGATTGTTCACCAACCACGCTGTTCTGCGACATACAGTATGCGTCAACCACCTCACCTAATTAATTCTAACTACCCACAAATATCATTCGCGCACCTTCGGTGTAGAGTCCTTCAGAAGGTCGCGACCACATTTCAGTCGAATACGCATAGCTGTTGTGACCCCTTGGACCCGGGTTCAGCCATTTGTCATCGGGAAACAAATCCTCCGTGACGTAGGCCGATCGATCTTGCGGCCACGGTTGACAGTAATACTGTAATACAGAAATGCAGAAAAAAATACTGAAAAAATGAAGATTCAATAGTTGTTGTGGTCAATGCTTGGAAACTAATAAAATTTCCAAGATCATACGACGACAAAGGTGTTTCTATGCTGCACACAATGCTGAAATAGGTCGGGTTGACCTCCCCAGCTTGATACCGGAGTTTTCGGTCTCATGGGGCTTCATTTGGGATTTATATTTCTGTTCTTCGATTCTGAATTTTCTGCCAAAAATGGCTGTTTTATTCACCAAAGTAGCATGTACTTACGTTTTTCGGTTGTTTTGTAAGCATGCGCGCATCTAAAAGTGTTTAAACCAGCGTTTTCTTGCGCAAGCAAGCGATGTTTGACATTTTCAAGCGAAAAAAGATCTATTTTAGTGCGTTTCGAGATCAAAATATCAAGGGATGCTTGCTCTGAAAGTGAAAAATATTCCATACCCCCGGCCGATTTCCCACACCATAGGTAACCCCCCCCCCCACCTAACGACACCATTGTTGGTATTCAAATGCACAACTAACGTCAAGACTGTAGCGATAGCTCCAAACCCAACCATAGTAAGTGTTCGACATGCGAATGCGATACCGTAGATTCGAATTGTTCCGCACGTCGTAACTATCGAATATGATCACAGCTGAAAACGGGAAGGACGAATTTGGCTTATATGCATGCGGTCAACGTATTATACATATAGTCCAGCCACGTGCTCATGAGACGACTCTTTTTAAAGCTTGCTTGGCCAGATTAAAAAATGCGCCGGTTACACGGGTTTTCGCAAACAAAAGAGAGATTGGGCTGAGAGACATGATGACAAGCTCTAGCTGGCTGACCTCAATTTGTTGCGGCTTACGCGAGCAGCAACATCATTCAACACACATGTTTTGCGAGTCAAAAGGGAGTTTACGCGCCGACGTGGAGAGCGTGTTTTTAAAAAATACATGCATTTCTCTCATAGGTTTTTAGACACTTTTTAGGTGCAATTTGCACCTAAAATTTCAGAATTGCACCTAAAAACTGAAGGTTAGGCGCAGCTTGCACCTAGATTTTTCACACTTTGTTCATAAAACAAAATTCTAGGCGCAAGTTGCACCTAGAATTCGACATATTAGGTGCAAGTTGCACCCAGTCAATTTTGAAGAAAAACTATGATTTCTCTTTCCTTCATTTCCGAAACACGTGGAACCGGAACATTATTGGATCCGTTCAAGTCAAATTCAAAATAAGTCGTCTCATGAGTTCGTGGTTGAACTATACATCATCAATCAACGCTGGTGGCCAGCGCAGCCTAGTGTATAGGCAAACCAGCCGTATAGGAAGACTACGCCAACACGAGCTTGATTTCGGAGGTGCTGGGTTAGTGAAACATTAATACGTGACGTATTAATGTTTCACTAACCCAGCACCTCCGAAATCAAGCTCGTGTTGGATACGTGGCTGCTGCTTTGGGAAATGTTACACGTTGTAGAATATACAACGTGGTGCATGAGGATTTCTCTTTCTTTCCGTTTTGTAACCACACCAACTGCGAAATCGGGCTCGTGTTGGCGTAGTTTGCCTTTACTTTGCAGTCTTAGACCATACCGTGTCACCCTGAATTCTTACACACCTAAAATGTTTCGGGTTACTGTAGCTGTAGCCACGTCTCGCGCAGCCAAGCCGATAGACAACACACACGCAAAACGCGCTAGATGTTTCATGATCTTGGCGCTTTCATAAGCAAACTAGGCGCGACGTGGCTACAGTAACCTGAAACATTTTAGGTGTATGAGAATTCAGGGTGATACGGTATGGTCTAAGACTGCAAAATGTGGCTGGTTTGCCTTTACTGCATATTTCCCCGCTCCAAAGGGCAGCTTCTGTGCTGCGTTTACGACCAGTAATGACCAGCAATGACGATTTGCGTAAACGATTGAACAATTAGAAGAGGATCTGAACATAAAAAACTGAGAAGTTTACCGGTAACTGACGACCAAGCTGGAATACCAAACAACATTTCCGAATAGGGCTCGCGCGGCAAATTTTTTTGAAGGACGGAAAAAGTTGGGGAAATTTCCCGTTTTCCCCAAGGGTCCGGGAATTTTTGCGGGAAATGGAGGTTTGGAATTTTGAAGGACGGGAAATGGTTTTCAGAATTTTGAAGGACGGGAAATTGCGGCAAAAGGCCTATTTCCCGCGGGAAAACGGAAAATTTCCAGCGGGAAATGGCGATATTTCCCGCAGATTTCCCGCGCAAAACAGGAATTTCCCTTAAATTTCCCGCTGAAAATAGGAATTTCCCGTAAATTTCCCGCAGAAAACAGATATTTCCCGTAAATTTCCCGCCCCAGATTTTGGTTTGAGAAGTTACTAATATGCAACAGTTGGCCGCTATAAGCGTTCCTTTAGATGTTTTAAAAAGTGGACAATTCCTGTTGTCTGTTGATGTAAACTGGCAATGTAAAAGGAGAGGTGAAGTTGCCCTTTGGAGGATGAACAACAACTGTAACAGTATTTACTAAGAAGTCAGGCCCGTTCATGCTGAGACACGTTCAAGCGAGCATTCTGGTTACACACACGTGCCATTAAATCCCTGAATCTCTGATTGATCGGTTCAGTGCGTGAGCCGCTAATTGTAAGTTGAAGCTCAGGATCGTGATTCTCATGAACAGGGCTGAAAAAGACAAAAAGTCTGTTTCCAACCCATAGGGGGTTTGGGCTTTGTGGGCTCCAACTGTGCATGCATTCCAACCCATCCTAAGGAAGAAAAGCCAGCAAAAGCTGATCCGATCGTTTCGATTTCCCATTTCCCGCGGAAAATTTCACGGGAATTACTGACGGGAATTCCCGCGCGCGAAATGGTCGAAGGACGGGAAAAAGCGGGAAATAGCCGATTTCCCGCGGGAAATGGAACGATCGAAAATATTTCCCGGGAAACGGGGACGGGAAATTTCGCGAAATTCCGCGGGAAAAAATTTCCCGCGCGAGCCCTATTTCCGAAAGTATTGGGCGCGAAAAGCACACAAATGCAGTTTGATATCAACCCCAGACGAGAAAAAAGAACAGCAACAAGAAACACAAACCCACCCCCCCCAAAAAACCAACCCAATATTTTTGACGAATTGCACTTGAGATCCTCCAGTTCGAAATATGACATATTCGTCGGCTGCAGACATCCAGCCAGCGCGTAATCTGCCTTCACTTGATCCATTGCCTCTCGCTCGGTTGAGTAACCTTCAGGGCGCGGCTTGGGTGTGTTTTTGCAAAGTTCATCCGGGCAAAAAAAATGTTCGCTTACCCTCAACTTGCAATGGATCAAATATGTATTGCTTCGACTTCAACGAGTTCATAGCTTGATCGGTCAACGATGTTTTCGGCGCGTACGCGATAATCCACGGCCGCATCCGATCTTGTTCAGCGACCGCCGTCTTGTTGCTGTAAGGCGGCCTCACGTAAAAGTAGGAAACGGAAAGTAGGAAATTTTTATTTGTATATAATAAAAAATCCCTTTTCCTAGTTTCGCAAGAAAAGAGGCAATATTTTAAATATGTTAATGTTAAGCAACAAAATTATCCTATTCCATAGTATCTATTTCCTACTTAAGTCGGCCGACGTGAACAACATATTGAAGCTGAATATCATGATCGTGTGGTTGTCATGTAGTTGCGAATGGAAAAAAGGAAAAATTTCCTAAAAATACATTTTTTCGTGTGTTTCAGTGAAAATATGTCTTTCCGGACAAATATCTTGGCGGATCTTGAATTTTTCTGAAACGGTGTCCACAGTGTGTGAAAATAATTAAAAAACGCCTATTTTGCGTGTTTTACCTACTTTGGGGCATTCAACCGCACTTTTCTGCCAAAATTATCCGTTGCACGCCATTTTTAGAAAGTTTGACCTATTTTTGCCCTTGGGCAAAACATTTGCTATGATAAATAGCTCGGATTAGGAATCAGAAAGTATCAGGTATCAGAAATCGGCATCCAAAGGATCGGCATGTATTTCCAAGGTATCGGGTATGGTATTACATTCCTCGCGATTGAAACCACTCTTCTCAAAAACAGCTCTGAAAACTATCTGTTTCAATGCACACGTTTTTTTCGGAAAAAGTGCAACTATAGTTTGGAGCACTAGCTTTTCTTCGACAACAATCAGCTTTGCACTGTCGTGTTCACATGGAGTTTCGAAGTATCTAGCATCCACCCAACGACGCAAGATCGCCCATTCTGGGCTAAAAACGCTTGTTGTTGTCAAACGTTTGTGACCACGATTGCTTGTTGTGTTGCTCAAGTAAAACACCAACCTGTATGTTCCGCCGCGGCGACTGTACATAAAAGGCATTTCATATGGACACGATTCCGTGTCGCGTGTGAGCAAAGGTCGAACATCGAAGAACATCTGATCCCCTTCGACATGGTCAGGAATCTGGGGAAGAATAAAAATTGTTCCAAACAAAAAACCCACAGAAGAAAAACCAAGAAATCTGATGCTGTTGTCGACTTACATACTGCCTAATTGTGACCACAAACAACATGAAGACAATCGGGGGTACCATTTCGAAAAGCAGCCACCAGGGCGAGCGAAGCTGAATTTTCGCATTCTTCCATGACAGCAAACCGAGCTGTCGCACAAATTGGCTCATTTTTATTTTATTATTATCTCTCGGTCATTGTGCGTGGATTTCATTAGCAACATTCTGGAAAAGCGGAAAGAGTCAGAATTTTCATGACCATTTGCCAAATCAGATCAACCACCATCCACCACAGTACTCCCAGGTGATGATTCACCATCCAACAAAACAAACATGACGTGGTGTGAATCGCATTTGAGCTCTTGCATTGTGGAGGTGGAGGAACGCGAAGAAAACCAATAACCCTGCACAGCTGCCCAGCAGGAGTGCGTGCTGTTTGTCGCCAGGTCAAAACAGAAAACACAGCGGTAATAGCACGGGAGAACTGCAAAGCGTCACAAAAAAGACTGGCCATTATAGGGCGAAAGCGTCAAAACATTTGTTTCACACAGAGAGAAAACACATTCAGAAATGGGTGCATGCGTTAGCCGGGCAATAGCACATTGCGGTGCTGCTCAGTTGTTCTGCGCCTCGCAGTAGTCATGGCGACCACCGTGTTCGAAGCACTGCGTGGTGAGCTCGCTTTCTCCAACTTGCAGCTGCAAAATGCAGGGCTGCTTGCCCCGGCATTGGACAACGAGCACAACATCAGGCGCAACAATCTTCATGTCGCTGTACGTCTGGAACAGGAGGCATCTCGCGCTATGATAAAGCCTGATTCATGACTGGCCAGCTTATAAAGCAACAGCATATGTCGCAAAAAATACCATCATCAACACATTTACGAATTTTATTCAGTGACTAAACAGGAAACAAACGTGTGGGCATTTATTAACAAACTGACTAAGTTTTGTGAACACATTTTGGGATACGACCTCACACTACGAATGCAGTTGTTATCCATTTCGTGCTAATGTTGAGCATAACATACAACAGACACGTAGATACAAAAAGCAAATTCAGCTCAAGGATCGAACGAAAGCTAATGTCATCCCAATAAAATCAACGAAACAATGAATGCACACCTAAATAATTGAATAAAAAGTCTACCTAGGAAAATATTGCGCCGCTTTCCTATCAGCCGTGCCGGCGCTCAGCCTTCGGGCAGTGAGCATACACATTTATAAAAATTCATAGATAATTTTAGTACACATTTCCGTCTATTTTTACAGAATGCTACGAAATTGTCGTGCTATGATGAAGCATCACACAAGCTCGGTCTACAACGCGAACAACATCATGAACGCCAACATCAAACAGAACAGACCCATGGCTTCGGACAGGGCGAAACCTAAAATAAAACGTGAAGTCAAGGGTGAAAAAATAGAAAAAACTTACAAAAATAAATGTTATCGTACCGAGAATGGCGTAGCTGAACAGTTGTTGTTTCATCGAGGGATTGCGGGCGAAAGCAATGATCAACGAGCCGAACACCGTTCCGATACCCGCTCCTGGAAACATTACGGCTCCGCTTTTTTGGTTTCAGCTCCAAAACTAAGCTTGGATTTTGTTTTCTCTGTCTGAAACCCCAGGTTGATCATACGCTGAATAAACATCTGCGTTTGACATATGAGGCTGATATCTGAGCGTTTTGTGTGCGGCTGATGGTCTGCCTGACACTGAAGGACACGACATATCGATTATCCGTTACGGGTCCAATCCCAAAATAGCGGTAGGAAATTCGACAATTCTATTCTGCTGTAATGACATTAAACTCCCAAAAATACAAAAAAAACTAATTCAGCAGTCTGTGCAGCTGCGGACCAACCAGATCCGGCACATCCGACCGTGGCCGCGCCGGCACCGACGAACTTGGCAGCGCTGTCGATGTCACGACGCACAACCGACGTGGTCAGCGGACGGGCCGCTTGCGACTGGTAGTACTGCGCGCTCGCTTATTGAAGTTGCGTCTGAATAGCGGATGAGTCACCAACACTGATACGAAGATGCCGCAAAAGACATTGATCTGGTGAGATTGCGTGGGGGCATTGGCATACTACATGGATTTTTTAACCAAATTTAGTAGCTTTTCAACTACTAAAATTTTTGAAAAGCTAGTAAATTTTCAAATTTAGTGGCCTAAAAGCTACTAAATTTTGTGTTTTGGCCAAAAAAGCTGGTAAATTGCCATTTCAGCGGCAAAAAAGCCACTAAATTTTTGATTTTACTAGCTTCTTGCTGCTAGCCCATTTTGAAAAAATAAACCCTGGCATACTACTCAAAACTTGATTGACAGGTTACATCAATCATTTTCAGTTAGAATGCGATCCGGTCTTGCCTGCTGATGCCATTGTGATGTGTGTGCATGTACTGGTCTAATCTATGGACCAGGCTTTTGAGACCATACCAAAATCCAGGCCTGAGAATCAGGATCTTAACAATGTTGGTCAAGTAATTTGTCAATTGGAAGCAACAGGACAGCCATGCAACCAACAGCTTGCGAGACACACACTTTTTTCGCAGCGAGTAATTCTCGTTATTGACAGCAGAAATTGTCAACAACGTACTCAACAACACTGCTTTTTCGATCAACCACTGGCTGGCTAACTACCTTTGAACAAAAAAAAACAAGCTCACCAAAGTGCGCGAGACGCCGGCCACGCGGCAGAGAGCGTTACGGGCAGCCATTATTGATGAGGAGATAATTTATGATAATGTGATGCAGTGATGCAAAATACAACCAAGCGCGTAGTTTGTGGACGACCGGTAGGGACGCAACTGGCAGACTGGCACAACAGATTATTACCTGCAAGAGACACAAAAGCAGTGGTGTCGTTGAGAAATCGAAATTTT
>JASAMV010006980.1:0-11506 GCA_030248065.1 Rhynchonema sp. JSB1_4
CCAGTACAGTAGCACAGGTCGCAATCGGGTCGGCCCGGCTCGAACCCCCAAATCTCCGGCCCGGCCCGAATTTTTGGCTCAGATTTAGATTAGATTAGATTAGATTCTTTTAATTTTATGTCCGCCGACAAGCATAAAATCAGTGCGTTTGTTTTTGTTTTAGAATCGACGGCAAGACAAAGGAAAAAATGCCGGCAAAAATGCCGAGGTCGGGCCGGGCAGGGCCGGGCTTGAAGTGGGCTTATTTTATTGAAAAACTAGGGATTTTTTGTCAAAAACACTAAAAATTCGTCCAAAACGCTAAAAAAACGCTCATTTCGCGCGTAGCACGCGATTTTTCACGAAAAACGATGAATTTTCAACCAAAAATAGGCTCAAAAATCGCAAAAGTTATGACAATATTGGGTTAAAATCTGAGCCAAAAATTCGGGCCGGGCCGGGCCGGGCCGGAGATTTGGGGGTTCGGGCCGGACCGGAGATTTGGGGGTTCGGGTCGGGCCGTGCCGGGCCGGAGATTTGGGGGCTCGGGCCGGACTTTACGCTCCCAGCTTCCTCTAATTAAAACAAGCCAATACCGTATTGTCGGAAATAGAACCCGGGGGGTCTATTTTTTCACTGGGGTCATTTTGGGGGGGTTCAATTTATGAGGGGGAGGGAAGTCAATTATTTTTTTGGGGGGGTATATTTTTCATTTGCCCCCCCCCCCGACAAAAAACCATTGTTAATAATGCCCATAAAAATGGCTTGTTTTCGGTATTTTCTAACGTCAACAACGGCAATTATGCTTAAAAAGCTTAGTCTGTTGTGTGCACAAGCTTAAACAAGGTTTGACACAACAACACAGCCCTACCATACCACTAATCTGTGGTACGGTGAAGGTTGGGGGTGGGGTTCTATTAATGGGTGGGGGGTCAATTAATGGGGGGTTCTATTTTTGATTTCGAGCCATTTAGGGGGGTTCAATTAATGGGGGGCGTCAATTAATGGGGGGTTCTATTTTTGATTTCGAGCCATTTAGGGGGTTCAATTAATGGGGGCGTCAATTAATGGGCGGGGGTCAATTAATGGGGGTTCTATTTCCGACAATACGGTAATATTGCTAAACCAACCGTCTCAGCCACGCCAACCGAGTCTGCCGCACTGTCGTCTCTCGTATGTTTGTTCGCCTTTATTTTTCCTCCAATTGCCCTGTCAGTGCCCCGGTTTTTATCGCGACGCTTCGCACCGGATGTCGCCAAACCGCTTCCTCTCTTCTTCGTAGGCATCGCCGTGATTAGATTTGGATGTTGGAATTGGCTTTTTCACGTCCTTTTGGATGTTGGATTTGGCTTTTTTGGAAATTTTCACGTCTAGAACGCGATCTGAGAACACAATCTGAAAAATAGGTCGCAATCGGGCCGGCCTGAGCTTGGGCCGGGCAGCGCCGAGTCGCTATTTTGAGCTTGCTCGGGCCGTGCCGGAGATTTGGGGACTCGGGCCGGGCCGGCCCAATTGCGACCTGAAAGCAATGATTTTTCTACCAAAAAATAGGTTCAGAAAAATCTCAAAAATTATGACAAGAATCGGGTAAAAATCTAACCTAAAAAAATTCGGGCCGGGCCGAGCTTTGGCCACCGGAGATTTGGGGGCCGGGGCCGGGCCGGGTCGGCCAAACCCGGCCCGATTGCGACCTCTGGTAGTTGTCTGTCTGACAACTTTTTCATTGAAGGCTATGATGTTTCGCTTTTCGGCCCTTGAAAATTGACTGACCGGGCCGGGCCGGGATCTCAGTCTTAGGCTTCGTTTAGGCTTTTAGCGTAGGCTTTTAAGAGCTTCGTAGGCTTCAACGAGGCTTAAACTTACAATCAACTCGCTGCTGTTTCTCCCAAAAAACAAGGCCAACAAAAGAAAAAGAAAACACGTGTAAAGAAACGCACACGCGCGCGCGCCAACAACAGCCAATCAGCAGCCGACTCCGCCCCATTTGCGCGGGAAATGTCGGCCATTTTCTCACACAACTTTGTGGCCGGTTTTCTCGCGATAGAAGTGATGTTTCAAAAAGCGGTTTTTTTCGCGTGCGTCTCCATGATTAGACGAGTCGATTGATATACAACTTGCTCGATTTCATTCAGTTTCCTAGGAGGAGATAACTAAAAACTAAAATGCACCATTTTTTGGGAACGCGGACACCCCTCTTTCTCGGGTGTCTGGAAAACCACTTTCTGCTACACCGATCGGGCTGATTTTTTCAGCGTTTTGTGTCGACGGGTATACGACGTTATCGCAATAATAAAATTGGCAAAAGCCCAACACACGCGCTCACGCCAGCACCCCCGATTTTAACACTACAGGTATAGCAAAATTTCCGATAATCTGACCTGCTGATGTTTCATTCTGCGTTGCGAATTTTTTTCCCCCACACAAACACTATTGAATACGTAAGCTATCTTGTGAATATGTCGCCAATAAGCTAATGCCAGGATGTCTTCTTTGTTTTGCTGTTGCCTAATTCCGTGCTATACTGACGTATAGACAAGGATTTGTGACTCATGATCGTGATAATAAGACAATATAACTGATGAAGGGAGATCCTCTGTAAAATAATAAGCTTCATTTCGAAAAAACAGACTTTATGCAAAACGATAAATCTTCATAATCGTGATCGGGTCTCGACGTCGTCTTCAGCTTTTCACGATCCGATTCATAAACAGCGTTTGCCTGAAACATTTCATGGTTAATGGAACATTTTTTTTTCAGATTTTTCAGAGACGATGAAAAGCGACAAACTTTGAATCCGATCCCAGTTTGGGGGCATTTCGGCAGAGAATCCGTCCACCGATCTGACGATGGTTTTTTCAGCTGAACCATTTCTTCAGTCACTTCGCGCACCATTGACATGAATTTTTGCAGGTTTTTTGTGGAGTTTGTCAATTTTTTGAGTCCATTGGAATTTTTAAGATGAAAATTAAGTTCAGAATCGATCTCAGATTGTGAATCACTCACAGACGAAAAAATGCCAGTACCTTGATTCGAATGAAAATGGAACATTTGCACAGCACGAGCAAAAGCAATAGGAAAGACCACGCGGGGCAACAGGTCTGGTCTGAGGATGAAACATTTTGATGTCGTCACCACCCCACTGCATTGTGTGTGCGCGTCTGTCTGCATTGTTCGCTCATATGTTTTCGTCGTGATTCATCTATTTTTGTGGTGAAAAAATCATAACGTCACTTTTGTGCACACGCGCAACAATCACATGCTTTCGCGCTTCACTGAAAGCTTATTTTAAAATTTTTGGATCTGATAATTCCATGGCAATACTGGTGCGCTTGTGGCGCGCGGCGTGGTGCCGCTGGATTGCTTTTTGTGTAATACGGTGCGAAACGTGTTTTTCATTTATATTTGTTCCCATTTTATTCATCCCAGAAATATATCTACGTGCACATATTTCCAGCGGAATTTTCAGAAAACAAACTCCACGACAATGCCATTCAACGAAATTCAATATTTAAATCAATGAATAGTGCCCAAAATTAATGAGAAATGCACTAGCAACCATCAAGAGGCCCTGAAGGGCCCCGACAATTCAGTCACCGCCGCACCACACGAAAGGGCTGACCAGAAAATGTCGACAAAAGACTCTAAATTGGGCCGAAAATCGTTTACGAACGATTCGGCGATCCCGGACGACGTTGAGGATGAGGAGGGTGATTTATCGATCGACGAAAGCAACGTCTATGTGCAGGAGTTGAGAAAGGTTGGACGTACAGTCTGGTCTGTTTATAGGGGGGCTTCTTAACCGCGTTATGATACCAAATCTGGTGATGGGATCGGTTGGACCGACACCGATTCCATTGATGTGATCGATTTCCGATCCACACCGACCCATCCGATCATCAAGTAGGACGTCGGCTTTTTTATGATTGGATGAATGAATGAATTTGTGCCACAGACGTAACCTGGAAATTGACATCGGCGGCTTTCAAACTGTCTCAATTTCCGTATGCTGTGCGTTCAGACTTCTATAATGGCTGATAGCAATGCCGATGGCGTGCGCGCACGCGCGGCTCAAACCTTAGCTCCGCTGAAGCGGGGGAGGGATTGCCATACGAAGTGCGCTGCTATTCATTAGATTTGCTAATTGAAACCCAATAATGGTGCACCTCGACCATGTGAAACAACATCAAAAACTACAACACCCCAAATTCCCCCTTGTTTAGGTGTTCACATCATGCGACACAACCGGCACCGGTCTATTGGACATTGCTGATCTGCAACGTTTGTGTGACCGGTTGCAACTAGCTGAACACGCCAGTTACATCATCAGTCAATTGCTGCCGATAGAGGCCGATGGCGAACAGGCAACCGACGTCGACTTTAAGGTTGCTCAATTTTATATAATTGTTACTTTGTTTGGAAAATTTAGCGATCGGTCGGATCTCTGACCTATCGGTGGTAAAAGATTGACTACATGTTAAGAAATGGAAACAGCCTGGCTGTTCCGCGACCATTCAGGCCCCGGAAGTTCAGGCCCGACCTTTTCAGGCCCAGTTTTTCAGGCCTGGTCGATTCAGGCCCTGCATATTTGACCCATTTATAGGCTTAGGCTCCAGCCGGACCTGAATTGGCCGGGTCTGAATGGCCGGGCCTGAACCTGTGCCCCGGGATTGAACCGTCGCAGAATATGCCCGAACCTGTGTTTATGAGAAAAACGTCCATTATTTCAGACATTCAAATCGCGTTTCGTTCAAATCCTGCCCGACATCGTTCAGTTCGAAGACAACGGCAACCCTGCAATCGATCAACACCCATCCACTGTACCGTCAGCCAATCAACATCGCGCAATTCAAAATGGCAACAGTCTATTGGCTCACGACGATCAATCGCCTGGTCAGCATAGTATTCTTCGTTTCCTGAATACTCTGACGTTTCATCCGCTTTCCTTTCACCTTCAGGCACTTCCAATCACTCGGATTTATCCGATGACATTATTGTCAATAAAACGGCCACAACAAATTCACTAGATCGAAGAAAAGCGGCCGCTCGGTCGCAGTTGCGGAAAACGGTAGCTACGCTTGGTCTGGCCGAGAATGGCTTTCTCGGTAGGTTACGGTAGCTTTTGTTTCTTGTAATATATTCTAAATTTAAAAGTAAGCAGTTTTTAAGATCGCTACGAATCGCGTCTGTTATGTCAGCATTTGCCTGGTCTGAGTACGATGTCGATCGAGGAAGCCAATCGATTGTTCAGAATGGCTGACACTAATCAGGTATTGATAGCACATGCATTACAGTCTCGCCTCTTTATAGTGGTCCTCTTACCAGAGCTGGGTTCCGTACGATTCCGCGTCTTTGATTAACACTGTTTTGAGCAGCGTACTTAGTCATGTTGACGTGTCATATGAATCAATGCTCAGTAACGCCTTACGGAAACGCCTTGGTGTGCGAAAAAAAAGTAATATTATAGTAAAATTTAAAAAGAAACGAAAAATTTAGGACGACCAAATCACAGTCAGTCAATTCGATCGCGTATTCCTACAAGAGCGACTACTTGACCGGCCAGTGTTACATCAGCCGACCAGTTTCATCGGCCTGAATCCATCCAATGGCACGAATAAACATTCCACTTCCACCCCGCCGAAGTCGCCTTTGAGAAACAGGCACTTTGACTCCGTAGCTAGTCGACTGTTGCGTATGCCGCTGGATCTACATTTGTTCACCGCGCTGGACACCGATAATACGGGGTCGGTTTTTAGGTTTCTCAATGATTTTTTTGAAAGTTTTTTTTTAAATGCTGTGCAGAATCCAGTGATAGCTGATTTCATATATCGACTGGCTGAAACATTTTCAAGTTGAATAAAGCTGATGTCAACAATGTACATATTTCTGTGACAACTCACTTACGGGAGGAGTGTTAAAAAAAGACTAAATGAAATGAAGACTTAACGAAACAATTAATTGTGCGATGTAGTAAATAAATGAGACCCAAATTGTTCTCTGTATTATTTCAGTATAATCAATACCGCCGATCTGGTGCAATATTGGGAGTCGATTGGCGTGCATGACGGTTCTGGTGTCTTAGCGGTGAGTTTCTTTTCCTCCGCACACGCAGTTTACCCTGTTTATTGTGAAATGGTTGAGTGATATCAGATATTGTTGGTCACTAAAAACACATTATGATGTCACTGTATATTTCGAAAGAAATATCCAAACGTGTTATATTTTCCAATATGTTTCCATATTTTGTTCCAGCAACTCGACATTGCGCAAACGTCGCATGACTTATCCGCTTCATCGCTATCCCGATCCCTGCTCTACGAACTGTCGGAACACGTGGGAAACACAACCAATGTCGTACAAGCTGCTGTCAATTCGCTCCGAAGCGCACTCATTTGCCAAAAGTTTGTGCTTGCTGTTGGTTTTATCATCGTTACGTGGGAACTGGCTTCTGACTTAAGATTTCACGAAAATAAAAAGTCCAAAGTGGCCCCCTGTATCTGTATTCATATGAAACATCACTGGAAATGTGTTAATACATGCTACGTACTTCCGGCATTTTCCAGCGTGGGATGCTGATTTGGCATTCTCCGGTTTTGTGCGGATTTTTGAACCGGTTCATTATTCTACTGTACTAGACGGGACCCGTGCCTACGGCCCGGCTACAGCGCCGCGCCCGTGCCGTGCCCCCCCCCCCCCGAAGACCCGTTAGCATACCCAAAGCTACCCGTGAAAATTGACCCGTCCGCCCTTCCGAGGGAGGGGGCCACAGACAGACATACATACATACATACATACATACATACGCCTTCCTGTTTTAGTAGTATAGATGTACTATTGTGATTTTTTTAAATAATGATTTGGCTCAAAGTCTCAACTCTAACATTTAAAAAACGCTCACTTTTCCAGACAAATCTCCGACGAACAGCGTCTGAAGGCCGAATTTTTCGAGAAAGAGTTCCAATCGCTTTCGGCGCGACAGAATCGATTGATAGATGAATTGGATCAAAATCAGAACACGATTGAGCAAGCCAGTTCGGATAAATTGCGGTTAGTTGCGGACTCATTAACCACAGTGCAGCCGCTCTATATATTAGGGCTCCACCAGATAGACCCGAAACCCGAAACATAAATTTTTTCTACGTCCATGTTTCGGGTTTTGAAAAAAAAACCGAAACCCGAACACAAAGCATGATAATCAAAATGTTTCGGTCTTGCCACTTGTGGCTGACGTGAACAATTTATACAGTCAGTCGAAACATTTTCGAGTATTATGCTTTGTGTTTCGGGTTTCGGGTTTTTTTTTTCAAAACCCGAAACATTGACATAGAAAAAATTTACATTTCGGATTTCGGGTTTCGGGGGAACCCATAGACCCGAAACCCGAAACACAATTTTTTTCTATATCCATGTTTCGGGTTTTGAAAAAAAACCGAAACACAAAGCATGATAATAGAAAATGTTTCGGTCTCGCCACTTGTAGCTGACGTGAACAATTTATACAGTCAGTCGAAACATTTTCGATTATCATGCTCGTGTTTCGGGTTTTTTCAACTCGTTAAAGTGTGTGTTGTTCGCAGAGGGTTGTGTCAGAAGGTGGGCTCCACCAGATAGACCCGAAACCCGAAACATAAATTTTTCTATCTGGTGGAGCCCTTACACCTTCTGACACAACCCTCTGCGAACAACACACACTTTAACATCTGAATTCCCGTTATCTTCATTGTAGCTGTAGGTGCCGCTGTCGTGCTCAACACTGAATGTTTTCATTGTGACGCAAAATGACTCCGGCCCACCTTTGAACGGATGGTGGACGCGAGAAATGTGATCGAGAAATCGCTTTCCGAAAGTGCATTCAAAAGGATGACATTTTTCTCTCTCTGTTTGCAGCCAGCTGGAGACCAAGCATCGCAATCAGCTAAATGAGCTCGAGGCGCGCTATCGAAGCGAAAAGGATTATTACACATCGCAGCTGGGTCAATTAGATGATCAGTTGAGACAAAGCCGATCACATGAGACTGAATTGAAAACGCGCAGCTCGCAACTCGCGAAGGAAAATACCAGGTGATGTTTCAATACTGCAGATGAAGTTCGTAATTATGGCCATCCCTCATGATGTGCATAGACTGCATTGTTTCGGCGTTATTTTGAATTTATTAGTCAGGCTCCCAGACAATTTGTTTTTCTCACAATTTCATAAATAATCAATAATTCGACCAAATAATGCTTTTAGGTTGCGCAAAGAAACCAATGAACAAGCGCAGACGGTCAAAGATATTGAAGCGCTGAATCGTGAGCTGCGAATGGAACTCCAACGAGCCACGGCACTGGCCAAAAGGGTCAGTTGGAACTAGCGTGAGAAAAATTCTAAAATATTTATGAGCACGCCTGTGTGCTCTTCTATTTATCACGCCAAAGTGACACACTAAATACAGTATGTATAGCCGTGGTTGTGCGAAAGTGACAAGTCTCTCGGTCGTTTTTCAAAGTTCCTTTTTCTCACAAATATAATTCATTAAGTACATATGTCACACGCACTAGTCACATGTCTTGCTTGTGCATTTATTTGCACAGGTGCGTGGCGTGGTCTGCACAGACGTAACCCAGCAGGCTGGCCACTATTATTGAATTTGTTTATATTTTCACATATACTGTAGATAAGTAGTAAAGCCTAAATAATTAGTCATGTTGTCTCGCGCTTAGATTTTGTGTTTTTCTGAGAAAAAAAACAAATTATTAAATTAATTTTCAGTCAATATCGCTTAGCACTGACCCGAAAAATCGCGAGCCATCCAACTCAGCGATTAGTCCACGAGCTGCCTCTGTCACACCGGCCGCCGATGCGTTGTGGAAAACCAGGGCTGAACTACTGTCATCACAAAATAAGGTTGTGATAAAAATAGTATTTTTTGTAGGAATTATGAAAGTTTGAATTGTGTTCAATGTTTATTTGGTCACGTGAGTGGCAGTTTATAAGCTGGTCACGTGAGCATGGCAGTACCGCTACTGAACAACTAATCACACCTATAAATTATCAAAGACTCAGATTGTTTCATTTATGTCCTTCGAAAATAAATAAAACTTCCGACCATGTATATTACAGCGTCTGAAGGACAAAATCGACGAGTTGGTCTCATCTAGTCACCCCAACAAACTGCGAGGCGCGACGCCCCCGGTAGCCGCCAAGGTTGGCGATCCAAACTCCCCTCGGGTGCAGCAGGGCCAGGGCGCGAAATCCGCACCGATGGCGCTTAGCTCGAGAAAGACGCCCGAATTTCGCCAACAACTCATGCAGCTGAAGGCCAGACGACAGAAACTGAAACGAACTGCTGACAGCTTGTCTGGTGGGTGGTTTTCATAAATGTGCTATGGAACATGCAAAAAAGTGGCACTAAAAATGAACAGGTTAGTAGGATTCCCGGACCAGATATAAACATGGCCGTTATAACAACCAACAACAACTTAGAGAACCGCACATACAGTACAGCCGCAGGAGTTCTTCCAGCAGAATTTATTCCAGAACGTGATATTCAAAATTTTGTCATGGAGAGAGTTTCGCTGCGCATGAAGAGGGTGTACACACTGAAAACATCAATTTTTTTCTCGCAGAAATGGAATCCGACATGGAGCCGTTATTCATCCGAGCGCGTCATCGTCGTCGACTCAACAAACGCACGCGACGGGTCCGGTCCGAGTCGCGGTACCAGCGAATTCAGGAGGTGCTCGCTACCGAACCTAATGTTTCATCGGCATCAGATGGAGAACAGCCGGGTACGTCAGGCTCGTTTTTTTATGTCTTTTAGTTTGGTTTTTTTATGTTTCTGTAAGTGCAGCAAGTGATCGCATTTCGTATGTTGGCACGTGTCCAGGTAAATGAGCAACAAAAGTGAAGTTATACATTAGGTATGAAAACTTATTTGGCTCCTGTCAGTGTGTGGTGTCATTCAGCGCGTAGAGCGGATGAGTTCTTTGGATTCTGTCAGAAAAACACAAGACAGAGAAGGTGGCCAAGTAAAACGCTGCTTTATCGTCTGCATGTCTAAGACGATGGAGGCAGGCGTTTTCGGACCACCCGGTGAAATTAGCTGTGGTGATGCATTATTGTGGGGGCTGCTTATGTATAGTCGGAACATCCAGAAAAACTAAAAACCAGCGTTCAGGTATGTAACTATAAAACTAAAAAAACTTGTAGCTTCTTTGCATCAATCACCCAAGCTAGGGATGTGTTTCTGGTGCTGTGGTAAACCATGTCAGTGCTTGTTTGGTATGACTGCTTGCATAGTCTTCCACGTGAGCATTACCTTTTTTGTTGATCTCAATCTAAAGTGGTTGTTGCTATATAGTTGTTCGATGCAAGTGGCGCCCGTGTAACGAAGCGGTGTATCTGGCTGGGCATTCGCAGTGCACTGCGGTTGTGTGGTTGTGTTTGGCTGGGGAGCTTGCAGGAACTTGGGCGCACTGGGAGATTTGTGAAATTGAGAGAATACCCACCTATTGTAGGTACTGTAGTTGATTCAGCGTGCAAGGTGCATGTGCTGTATTCCCTGTATTCCTGCATATATTATTGGCTGCATTTGATAGGTACGGTAAAGTGAATAGATTTCATTCTTTCGTATGCAAGCTTGGGTCTGCTTTTTCGCATACAACATGGGAAAAGCTAGACTTGTTCAGCTACAACGGATACTTGAAGGAGGTGTACTATTGCATGGACAAAACTGCAGTTTTAAGCAAACCAAAAATAAAAAAAGCAAGTGCACAAACTGTATAGATATGGGTGCTAAGGTACAGCATATACCGAACATAAACCAAATAGTTTCCTATACGTTGTCGTAGGTCGTTTATGCGTTGCTTTCTGGTGTATTTGCAAGCTTGTTAGCGGCTGGCTACATGATATCAAAAGTTTGGCTGGACGGTTTATGTTGCGTAACTTTGTACTCCATGTACGTGCACTGTCTACATTATACCCAGTTAGGGTAAACACTTGTTGAATGCAACTTGGCGCATGTTTGACTCTGGAATTTTGGCTATGCCTGATTCGCTGGTTCGGTGCATTTTTTGAACGCTGGTCCTTCAGACTGAAAGGTTGGTGTGACATGTACGGCTTAAAGCCCAAACTATGCTTCGTTCTCTGAGAGAACAGAGAACAAATTCTCACGCGCTGATTGGCTCTCGCGCGGTTTGCAGCCAATCAGCACGCGAGAATTTGTTCTCTGTTCTCTCAGAGAACGAAGCATATAGTTAGGGCTTAATAATGGTAGAGTTTTTGCTTATTCAGCTTTTATACAATTGATAAGGTTGAAGCAAATAGTGGCTGTAAATTAGGCATCTTATCAGATACGTTTAGTTTTTGCGTCAGGCGCGGGACCCATTGAGAGACTTTCGATTTGTAATCACAAAAAGTCCTTGGTTTGCGTCTTGAAGAAATTTGTTAGCCACAAGTGCGCTTGTGGTTACCGAACCAATTTTGCTCAGAAGCAAATGTCACTCCTTCGTACTTGTAAGGTACACGTTCTGGTGGTTTTTCATCTGAGTA
>JASAMV010006983.1:0-19930 GCA_030248065.1 Rhynchonema sp. JSB1_4
AAGTTACCTTTTTGCTTTTGTCTGAGGGCAAACCCGAATAGTTACCTGTTCGCTTTTCGCTTTGCGCGTTTGTCTGAGGGCAAAAGCGAAAAGTTAACTTTTCGCTTTTCGCTTTTCGCGTTTGTCTGAGGGCAAAAGCGAAAAGTTAGGCGCGCACAAACAGCAAACATAGCGTGTGCTGTTGCTGTTCGACACATGTTTCATTCTTCAGCAAGTTCAGCTAACACGTGCATTTCTTGCGCCTGCCAAGCAAAACATTTTTGTCTTCTTAAGCTGGTCCATTTTATGCTATGACAACAAATTTTTGTTTGAATCATTATTTTGTGATAGAGTTGGATCACCAATTTCGACCAGCGTGAAAGTTGTTCATTTAGTGCAGGGGAAAAACTTTTACGCTGGTCGAAATTAGTGATCCATCTCTATCACAAAATATGATTCGAACGAAATGTGTTCTCATCGTCTACGAGCCTAGAATGGACAAGTGGTATAACTCAACCTTTCGATGTCTCTTCACTTCGGGTAACTACCGTTACCTCGTCGATGTCTCTTCATATTCTATTGCTTGAATTTCGTTTCGAAGCGTTTTCAATTCCCAATGCACTCGAGTTGTAAATTATTTATTGTCTATTTTTATCTGACCACTAAAAAGACATAAATTATAAGTACATTGTACATACAGTACATACACGTGGTTTAACAGTGATGATTGCCAAGCAAAAATCAAAGTTCATTTGGAAAGGGCACCATCTAAAACTTTTTTTGTTAATTCTAATTTATTATACCTTGTATGAATTTGGTAAAGCCATAACCATTTCTCTTAATTTCATCATTCTTTGGTTGTTATAAAATAAAACAAAAGTCCATAACGTCATGTGTGACTTTTGCAGTGTCGAATTGAAATTGAAATGAGTGAAACGACTGTTTATTGCACCGGTGCTTGATAATAAACTTTAATTTCTGAATCCAGGCTGCGCTTGCAGCTCTAAGCCAATATTTTTTGTGGCGAAACTTATGATTAAAATATCTTGGGGAAGAAATAATCTTAATTATTTTGAGAAATAATTTTCCGTCATGCCAAAATTATTGAAGTAATGTAATTTCCGCGTTTTTCCTAAAACCACGGGCACATAAAATATTTACAGAAAGAATGTTTTGCCATAAAGTCTATCGAATCAAATGCTGGGCCAATTTATTTTGCATAATTCGATACGGGAAATAGGAAAATAGGGGATTAATATAAAGAAACAGGAGATCGATAAAAATCGTGGCAGGAACATAAATAACAACATCGTGATTAATTATTGCCTGCGCACATTTTGCTGGCATGCGGGTTCGAGACGCGGTTTGACATTGACCAGACGTAAATTTCTTTACTCATTTGCATACTGATGTGAAGCAACAGTCAGCCGCTGCCTTGCACACTGGCTGTACGGCATCCGCGTGCTTGTGCATGTACACACGCATGGCCAGCTGGCTGATGCTTCACGGATATGGGTGCATCATACAAAAACACTTTCATGGAAATCAAAGTCAACCCAAGTCAAATCCAGCCCTGACTACCAACCCACTTTGCTTTAACAAATCCCAACCCAGGATTCGGGAAATTTATAGATTAGGGTTCTGTTGTTATCAAAATTAAGCAGTCCGTTTTACTTGGAGCAAAACCAAGTAAGCGTCCGAGGTCGGATTCGTAATTGACCAAACTAAAATACCAGTGATGCTTCTTTTTATGGAATACCACCTATGACTCAAGATAATGTAAGCACATTTTAAGGCAACCGTTTCGAACCGGATCTGGAACGGCCTAATCGTGTCAGCAATTGGCACGTCAGCAAAAACTGCCAGCGCCAACACTCATAGGTTTTCTGACATGAGTGAAAAACGAATGAAATGGAATACTATGCGTATTTTTATTTTTTTTGTGTCATACGTTTGTACGTTGACCTACAGGTAGAAATGTGATTCATGAAGCACCATAAGCCTAAACCTAAAATGAAGTGGGGTAATGAATGACGTTCAGTAAGGACGAAGTTGAGGAAAAAATACGATTTTCATTGATGAAAATTTTGATGCAACATTTGGAATGCAGTTATAGTAGTTACACAAAATGTGGGAAAAGGTAATACGGTACATTTGAGACTTAAAGGGTGTGTCTAACGTCTCCTAACCCCATGTTTTGTTGGGTGGAATTGAAAGATGTCTTCGTAAAAGGCCGCCGTGTGCAAAAAACCGCGACTTCTAACTTGCTAAATCGCTAAATCTTGAGGGTTACTTTTCGAATTAAATCAATTTCCGGACACAAAATTCAGACTGAGCAGACAAGAAAAGTTACGAAGTGAAACACACACAAACCAGCTTCTGTGGGTTAAATGAAACATTCATTGTGTCCACAGTCAAGCCAGCAGCCAGAGCGTTGTGTGTTGAGCGTTTACGTGCATTGTGTAGGCGGCTGAGCCGCGCTTAAACATGCAATGTTTCAGCAGAAAAACGCCAAACGTGAGTAGCGCGCACTCAAAAGCGCCTGGAGTTTTGTGTCCGGAAATTGATTTAATTCGAAAAGTAACCCTCAATATTTCGCGATTTAGCGAGCTAGAAGACGCGGTTTTTTGCACACGGTGGCCTGTCGAGGTCATCTTTCGATTGCACCCAATAAAACATGGGGTTAAGAGACGTTAGACACACACTTTAAGCAAACACTGCCACAGAACTGATTGAAATGAAAAGCAGAGAAAAACACTTACGTGCATTATTCTCTTTCATCGGATTTCACTCTAGTCAGCAAAGAGGTGTCAGCAAGAATTTGACCGTGCGCTGTGTGGTAAATTAATACACCGGCAACCCTAAGTACTGAAAATTATTGCTGACAAACATTGCTGACATGACAGTTACTCGTATCGGAGTCGGAGGAGCTGCTGAATACCTTTCTATTGCAATGTTCAAAAAAATGATGGTTGCCTAAACTGGTACAGGATTATGGAAAATGATGGGCAAGATCATTATCTAATCAACAAAATCGATATTCATGCGCATTTCAGCACTAACACAAAAGTCACGAGAAGATATACGAGAATTTGTATGTAGGTTTCACATTGTGCAAAAACTGTCTTCAAATGTATCATTCCACTGTTATGCCATTGTGTGTGCAATTTTCGCCAGTGTGTTCAGCAGGAGGGTGTGTGATCTCTGATTACGAACCAAACTCCGTTATTCGTAGGTGATACTAAAGTCTTCAATGAAATGCAATATCACGTGAACGCAGAAAATTGTGTTGGCCCGCAATTTGCAGAAAAACATTAAAACTATATTTTATGTCAAGAAGGGCAAAGTGCAGTATAAGTATAATTGCACGAAATTGGATCTTTTTGGAACGGCCGTCGATCAACTATTACGTATGTTCGGCCGGGTTTTTTTGGTCAACCTTTCTTGCAGTCGGTAACTTGAAACCTGCTGGCGATGAGAAGAGCACCAGATTGGAAAACAGATGGAAGGGTATGTTCGGGGGACCAGCCTGCGTGAGAGTCACCCGCTACGAACCCAGGCTCGCCTTTCGTCTTTATGTCTTGGCAAATTGGAATTGAAGTTATCTTGATCACTCCGCTTATCGTTTGAGCAAAACGTCGTTTCGTTGGAGCAATGTGGTATCCCATATTTCTCTGAGCGCGTTACATTGTTTACAGAAAATTCGATTGAAATCGAGGGTTATCACCGATTTAGGTTAGAAACGCTTGATTGAAACTCAAGTAGTCCAAATGAATTATATAATATTAGGAATGCCTATGAGAACGCAAGAAAGGGAATTGTCATATCAAGTCAATGATTGAGTGAAAGACAAAACAAGTTGACTTTCGAGAACAACGAAAACAAATATAGGTTTTTTCAGCATTCTAAAAAACTGAAAGGTTTTTAGTTTAGAAGAAAGGGTAGTAAACCAAGCGTATAATAATAAAATTGGGCGTGGTGCAGTTGCGTTATACACATGTTGGCAAGGTATTTCCATAGGGTGGATCATTATATTTTGTCAGCCTAAAAACGGATGGGCTAATTATTTGTTTCAACAAAAGTTGTGTGTGTACAGCATGTGTGCTACACGATCGTATCCGTTCCAATTTTGCACCAAGTTATTGCATTAAATCAGGTATCGGTGCAATGTGGGAGTGTGAGAATGAAATCACCAGCCAACGTTTTTCTTCATTAATCACACACCAAATTTATGGGGCTGCCAGCTGGAACACTGCGCAACGTTAATGGACGACATTTTCAAAGGTCTTGAGTCGCGCTAAGTAAAATGACTGTGCTGGAATATGGGCGGAGTTAGAAACAAATGCTTCGACAATACAGGGGCCCACAAAATGTAGGTTATATCATTAACGGAAAGTGACTGCAGAAGATGCATACCAAAGAACATAACAGCAATAATAAAAACTGTATAACGACTGCGCACCCACGCGGAAAGCGAAATCAATTGTTTCTGTGCGCACACCACATACCCAAAGTGGTTAACGCACAAATAAGACAACCACATTTAAAAGTGGATGGGTTGTTAAAGTCGAAAGTCGACGGAGACCCATGTTACACGGCATGATATAAAAGTGCAACGTCTCAATAACGCTACAACATGCATTATGTACAGTAGGTATGGATGGATAAAAGTGCACAATTGCAAATAACTATGCACGCACCGTATGTTCTTGTGTCTTCTGGACTCTCTGTATCACCCTTGGTGTCTGTTTTGCTGCTTGTCAAACACAACATCCTACTGTGCGCCACCATGGTGTGTGTATTTTTAGGACTCGTAAATTCATGACTGCGCATTTGATGATTATCTTCTAATTCCACGAAATTTTGCTCACACACGAGAGAATTAACCAAAAAGACACAAGTATAATGTATGTACTGTACATCCCTGCAATCTGCATCACGCATTGACAAAGACGACAGAGATAGGAATGAAAAACAAAGTTCACCGCACACAAATGGGAATCAAAAGTGTAATGTGTGTTCACAGACGAAAGAATTCGCTCTTGTCTCTAAGATAAGGCGAAAAAAAGGTTCATCATTTTACCGACTGCACGCAGGCATACGGCATGTGGGCATGCATGATAAGGCAGAGGTGATCTTTGATATTTTTACTGCAGGTTGTCAGGAACAGACCCCGTTTTTGGCCACATTGGGAAGATTGAGCAGTGTTGTGCTTGTGCAGGGACCTGTCTTTAAGAGAGATCAAATCTGTTACACATAAACACGGTATTACTGTCTAAGTATGAATTATCACGATCATCATTAAAGAAGAATTGTCCACGAATGGTCAATGTGGTTCCACCTGAATGGTTTATGTTCTGTGCGATTCTGGAATAACGGGACATAAACTTGGAACTACACGGGGCGCACTGTGATCTGCACTGTTTCTGGTCACGAACTAACTATGCATGCGGTCCGACTTTCACTAAAGACAGACTGCACACCGTACACTCTGTAAGTTGTGTTACACACCAGATCTAGTCAACGAACTGAGATCATGTTCACACACGTGCACATCTGAAAACCACACACGTTTATTGACCTTTAACCATGAATCGATATTTACAGATACATATAAAGAGCAATATTTATGTGAATCACAAACGGAGAGTAAAAAATGCATGTGCTTCAAACGTGATGCACTGGTACCGTTAAACTGTAGTGAACTTCTGTAGTGAACAATAATGAACTTCTATGACAATGCCGTGTCTCATTAAGTGGTCACTTATCAGATATTTGAGATGCAGAGCAAAACCAGCGCAGAGCACGGTGAATATTTAAGGTACTGTACGTACATTATACGTCCACCCGGTGCACAAGGCATATCCCTGCGTTTATCAAGCCTTAAACACTATTGTGCAACGATCTATCCCCGGGCCGACGCAGGTTCAGTCCCGCGCATTCAGGACCGTCGGCTTCGGAGCTGGCTGAAGTCCAAGACTGAGCCTATGAATATGTCAAGTCTGCTGGACCCGAATCGGCCAGGCCTGAAAAACGTTGCCTGAAATGGTCAGGTCTGAGCGCCCTAGCTGAAAAGTCGCCGAATACGTGTATAAGCACATCAGTGATTCAAAGACCATTGGTGGGTGAGCAGCCGGTTGTATTCTTTCGCTGGGCTCGGTAATCGGCTTCAGGGGCAAACGGGGAAAGCATCGCAAGGGGCCGCGTAGTTTTTCGTCAAGTTTTCTGATGCACTCCGTAAGAAAAAAAACGATTTGCAGAGTGCGTCAAATTTGAAAGTCAAAATCGCGTCTTTTATGTACACAACGCTGTATGGATTTGCTATGAGTGTGCGTGATATAAAGCATAGTTACAATGTTTCTTGCTTTATTTGGTTTTTGAGTCATGCCGTATGCAGTGTTTTGGATACCGATGTCGCTTTCTGCAATGGACTGTTTTGATTCGTTAATGACAAAAAAGGACCACAGAAAACAACATGCATTTTCATTTTATGCGCATCATTAATTGATCTTGAACACAGCAGACATGGGGGAGAATTCGAATTCACATTTACAGTACATGTGCATGTACAGGTGGCATGCACTGAAAACAGCATGAAAATTTACGACATAAGCCTTAGGCCGCTCTCTGACAAAAGCAAAAAGCAAAAAGCAAAAAGTTTACCACACACTTTTCACTTTTTGCTTTTTGCTTTTGTCAGAGAGCAAAAGCAAAAAGTTGACTTTTTGCTTTTTGCGTTCGTCAGAGAGCAAAAGCAAAAAGCAAAAACTTGAAAAAAAGCAAAAAGTCATCATGACCTTTTACGCCCAAAACCAGGCTGCACAAACCCGAAAATCAAAAATTACACAGGTCTGGAACACGCTAATGTTTGCTGCTTGTGCGCGCTGCACAACTTTTTGCTTTTTGCTTTTTTGCTCTCTGACAAAAGCAAAAAGCAAAAAGTCAACTTTTTGCTTTTGCTCTCTGACAAAAGCAAAAAGCAAAAAGCAAAAGTGTGTTGTGAACTTTTTGCTTTTTGCTTTTGTCAGAGAGCGGCCTAACATCTTGGATCTCAAATAAGATGCAAACTGTACAATGTACATAGCACGCAGTACTCTGCTAGCATAGCGAATAAAGTTGGGTTTTACTTCAGCTTTTTAACTTGTTGAGGGATCACAATAACAGAACGCCGTTGTTGGGTAAACGTGAGGCAAAGTGTCAAAGAAATGCAAACAAAATAGCACTGAGCGCAAAAAATCCGAATCCAACCCGATGTTTCCTGAAGATTATGAAAATCGGCAACGTACATTGTTCAAACATCGTCAATGTTCATCCAAACATCCCCATTATCCAACTGTGGCACAAATGAGTATTTAATGTCCGTCTCGCATTGCGGCGCATCATTGTTATCATTATCGGCCACCCTGTACTCACCGAGTCCATCCTGCAACACCAGCGGGTCGTGTTCGTGATTGGTGAGTGTTATGGTACAGGGTGGTCTGTTATTATTGGATGGCATGGCTGTCAGCGACGTTTCAATTGTGAGTGATGGTTTCAAATGTCCGTTGTCCGGATACAATGTATTGGTGACATCGGCACTGAGTTCGGCCACGCCCGATGCCGTAGTGAAGTTGGTGGCCGGATGCTTGCACGACACAGATGTCGGACAGACCAGCTTTCTTAAATGATAATTGATGTTTGTAAAATTACATACAATGGGGAAGGTAAGGCTTGTTGCATGTTATCGTTTGTTGTTAATTAAACCTGATAGGTAGTGGTACCAGTCCACCGATAAACAGTTTGTGGCAAATATGCACCGCCGTGTGTTCAGTCTCCGGACATTCCAGCTCAGACCAGTTCGATTCCGTTCAATGGAGTAAGGAGCTCAGTCTAACTGTAGCCCAACACATGAAAGAACCAGGACCGTGCATTCGCCTTTCATCGGCTGCTGCAGACAAAGTTCACCAGACGCTGTAATTGTCCGGAATTGAATTTACCGTGTCAGGGTTATGATTCTCGTGGCCAGCCTATTTCTAATGCGGTATGAGGAATACAAGTGTGTGCAAAGCATATCTCCACACAGAGCTCAATGAAATAAAAACAATGAATTATTTACTTGAATTCCGCCCGATACTCGTTCGAGTAGATGTAGTAGATGAAAAAGTTGACGCACGCGTTGAAAATGACGAGAAAGTTGCTGGCGTCGACCATGTAGTTCAAAAGGACCGGGTCGGGATTGAAGAACGTCTCGACGATGTTCACAATCAAAGCGAGTGTGTTGCACACCAGGAACAGAATGATGATCATCAACATTGTGACTGTCGACTGATCGTTCGGGTCAGTGGGACGCGCTGAAAATATAGGGGTTGGTTGGCGTTTTACTGCTTTCACAGCAATGTCAATCAAACCAACCGGCTTACATTCCTGAGTGATTTTATTAATCTTTCCTCCCCTGTTAGACAGCCGCCGCATCCTAGTTACATAGCTTCAACAGAAAAGCTCGTGAGCCTTTTGGACCCAGACGGCAAGATCAGATGTCTGGTAACATATTGCAAAGTCAGAACGACAGCTTTGCGACCAGGGTCTGCACATGTCCATAGTCTACCCGCAGACGGAAGCGAATCAACAGAGGGGCTTGAAAACGCAAAAGACTGCCACACTGATAGTCGAACCCGGTAGACTTCATTCATAACCCAGCCCCAAACCATTGCGCCACAGCCCTTCCAACCTCGAACAATGACCATAATGGCCGCGGTGAGTCCGAGCAACAGGACAAATGGGAGCACACTCATGAACACGGTGTACATGTAGACGTTGTAGACGACGTTGACGTTGAAGAAATGAGAGGTGGGACAGATCTCGAGGATTTCGTCGCCTGAATCAGGAATTGGATGAAGTTACAGCGTGTGTGATAACTGTGGGCTGAAAAAAACAAGACAAAACACTATAACTGAATGAGTGGTCAACTCCTCATTACCGAAGGCTAACGGGCCCCTTTTCACTCTTGCAAAAAATGTTTGGGACCCACACAAGAACCAACATACGCATGGAATGTAAGTATACTGTGTCGACCATAAACCGTGACAAAATCAATCAAAAATAAAAACGACCCTCTCCTTCGCCAACCGTGTGGCGTGACGCACGTCCTGAGCACAAACTGCCCGATTCTGGGTGTGTTGTACAAAATGCACGAAACGAACAGAAAGATGAGCACGCACAACGCCACGCACGGTCGGCAGTAGCGATTGCTGGGCTGAGCCGGTGGGTAGCTCACCTGCACATGTGAAAAGCGTATGAAAATAAGAAACAGACGTGACGAAAATCGCAGTTCAGGTGGAATTCTGGACACGGCCAGAGTTGGGTGTAAAGGTCGGTGTGAACAGCTCGGGGTAAAAAAACCTCGTTGTAAACTTGAAACATTCCACGTTAACAACAGGCAGCGTCTGACGTTTAAACCGAGCTTATACTGACCGAGCCTCACACAAACCTTCACATCTATATTTCTTGTTTTACAAAAGTGCCACCATGTCTTACGAATTTGTTCAGTCAGTTTTCCACAGTTCTGGAGATTTCGTGGAGTGAACTGAGAGGGCCTATGGTTTCGTGCACACATGTCTCATTTTGTGATGCCTCGAGGTAGTTATTCCAGTTTGTGGTCTGTGTGTTTTTTTCAACTCTCTTCAACTATCTCGCAATAATCGCAAATAAACATGGACAATAATAACCTGAACATAACAATCCACAGCCGCCACGACAATGACGTAGACCGAGTATGTCTGGACGAGCATACCAAATGGCAGCACATAAACGGGCAGGTAGGGTCCGTTGCGGAGTAGATTCGGGAAGTAGGCCCGCGCCGAATCGGTCCAAATCAGAAGGATGCCGTTGAATACGAGGAATACGTCACTCAGCGACAATGCTGCCAGGTAGACATTGGCCGAGTGTTGACGCATACTGCAAGAAACGGGTGGTTGGTTCAACATTATGCAAACTAGAACTGTTTTGGCGCATGCATTTCCTGTGGGTGATCTTAGGGCCTTGGGAATTTAGGCCCGGTGTTGACGTCAAAGAATAATTCTATGTGGGATCGGTAGGTATTGGTCGCACAATGACTTTATAAGAATTGGTCAAATTTTTTTCCTGAATCGTAAAGCGGGAAAGTGACGGGGCAATGACGTTGCGTTGCGTGATCGCACACAAAACATGTAGTGAAGGGAATGTTTCAGGCCTGCGGCAACGTGGTTGATCTGCTAGATTATTTTCAGCTCAAAATGTTTTGTGAGAATCACAAATAGCACAGTGGTTAAGAGTGACTGAACGTGAAAATCAGGATTGATTTGATGAATTCTTATATAGTCATTGTGCGACCAATAGTTCTTTAGGCTTGTTCGAGGTCTTCAGTTCAACCATACAGCGGGCCCGCCCCGGGACTGAGCGAAGTCCCTGAAAAAGAAACTAAACTTCCGACCAACTTTTTCAGCGTGTAAATGTAGAAATTGATGAGATTGCCGACCACGCCCGTCAGTGCCATTACAGGTAGGCCAATCATGATCGCGATCAGGTTGAAGTTGCGATATCCGGTCGTGTAATTGGCCGCTGCTAGATCGTTACAGATGCACTTGGTGCTGTTCGGCAATAGAAAGTCCGCTTCCATTTTCAGAAAATATACACTTTCGGTACAATTTTGTCTGTAACGCCAATTGATAGCTTTGTCAGAACACGTCACTAACCTGCTGAAATACCAAACCATTACCGTCTGTGTTCCTTTTCTTTCCACCTGACACCAGACAAAAACAGTCAATCCGTGATCTTTGGCTGCCTGTAGTCTTAGCGGTTGAGGATGGACAGGTCGTATACAAACAGCAGGATGATCAAGCAGCTGGACCTGGGTCTATACGCCTTAGCTGATTCAGGACAAGTTTTCCAGGCACAGAAAAGCAGGCCCGTATGTTTCAGGTCCGTAACATTACCTGCATTTCGGGGTTGAAAGGTCGTGGAATAGCTTTTTCGGACTCAGCTCTTTTCTTTGCTTCGAATTACATAGACTTGCTCAAACTGGCTTTGTAACATTTTCCAGGCACCTGGCCATGCTTTGGTTCAAGTATGAATCATGCGGCACAGCGGTCTGCGGTGTCGAAAGCGTTATTTTCGTATTTTCACATCGCAAATGGAGCGCACGGACACATTAGAAGAACAGTATACTGTACGCTGTGCTACATTACAGATCACAGCTGACTTTCCACCTGCATGTGTAGGCAGGGTGGGATTAAAAAATTTTTTTATTATCCAACTTTTTAAAAAAAAACGTTTTAAAAATCACTTTTTTTATTCCGGACCCCCAAAAAATTGGTTTCTAGAAAAATGAAATTTCTGAAATCATGTTACTTAGGTATGTTTTGAGGGACACTAAAGAGAACTTCTCCACTGACTTGCATGTTTATGTCGATCACCTGCGATTTAGCCCATTTGGTCATAACTTTGAGAACCCCGAAGGTAACTCTGTGGGCATATATATATGACAAAGGGAAGACCAACCTTCTGTTTGTGAATTTGGGGATAAATTTGAAGAGAGATAAAGACTTACACCACACTCATGTTGTGTGACAAAAGCAACAAATGACAAATCCACACAACTGCAAATAGGCGAGCAACGTGGAGTCTGTCGATAGCTTACGTCGACAGCTCAATAACTGTACAGTATACGGTATGGGATGTCCTATATTATACATGCAGCGATTGTTGGGATGCCTGGGAACTGTATGAGTCCATTAAAACGTCATTTTAAACTGAAATGTAAGCGCCGCAGGCGTTTTTTTGAGAATGATGAGCAATAAAACGCATGAAAACATACCTTTTTACCTTAAAAAAGTGAGAAAATAACGAAAAAAATGGGAAAAACAATAAAAAAGTGGACTTACTTTTTAAAATTTTAAAATAAAAAAAAGTGGCCGACTTTTTTTAAAAAAAAAATTTTTTTTTACAAACAAATTTTTACTTTTTTTAATCCAACCCTGTGTGTAGGCATGCAAGCTCACAGCGATGACGTTATGACAAACACGTCTCGTCAAACGTTACCGACACTTTCGAAAAACTACCAGAGTTTTGTATTACAGCTCCCGAATGGAGCCCTTGGATGGCTCTATTCCTAAACGTTTCCGTATGAGCCCGCGGGGCTCTTATAGGGTAAAAATTTTTCCAAAGACAGAACAATAGTAAAACAGATTTTCGTCACAAAGGAGGGCGTAAACAGCTCATTTTCGCACTTTTTCAGCAGAAGATCGAATTGCACGTGATTTGAAATGTACACGAAGCGATTGTGACACCATTCAGTAATGCTGATTTCCAGAATGTCAAAAACCTGCCTATAAAACGTTTCCGACTCGAATCCCCGGGGTCTCTATTTGGGTGAAAGAATCGAAGCAAAAAATCGATTGTTCACCTTTTCCGAAAAAGCTGCGGGGGCGTTATGTGCAAAACTCTGGGAGTAGGAGGTGGATTAAGGGGGAACTGTTGTCTTAAAGTAATGTCGGTAATTGCTCCATAGTTGGCGGCCACTAGTTGCGGTGAAATCTCTAAAATAATACATTAGCAGGCAATGTTCAACTCAACAGTCAACGGAAAGCCTAATCCAGCGTACCTATCAAAACAGCCTCCAAGGCCAATATTATTGTGGTCAATTTAGGTAGTTCGTCAACTATACATACATACAATATGTATAGTCCAGCCACGTATACTCATGAGACGACTTTTTTTAAAATTGGCTTGTGCGGATACAATAATGTTCCGGTTCCACGTATTTCGGAAATGAAAGAAAGAGAAACGCATGTATTTTTTTAAAACACGCTCTCTACCTCGGTGCGTAAATTCCCTTTGACTCCCAAAACATTTGTGTGTTGAACAACGTTGCTGTTCGCGTAAGCACGCAACAAATTGAGGTCAGCCAGCTGGAACTTGTCATCATCTCCCTCGGCCAATCTCTTTCTTTTGTTTGCGAAAACACGTGTAACCTGTCCATTTTTTGAATCTGGTCAAGCAAGCTTTAAAAAAAGTCGTCTCATGAGCTGGTGGCTGTACTATACAGTAGTGATTTACTGAAAGTTGCCCTGGGTGAGCGCGAGAGAAATAATAGATGACACAATAGTTGACAACTCTAGTTGGTGAGTTGACGTCTTTGGCTGACGGAATGGGTCGAACACTGTGACATAAGCCCAATCCAGAGTGTCACGCACGGCGGCATTAACCAGGAGCACTGAAAGATTACGAAAATGGGCGGCATAAATAAGAGGATAGAAAGCCAGAGCTTGATCTATGGCTCAAATGCTGCTATAGCAATAAAAGTAACTACAATTTAGAAGGCGTTACGAGTTACAGTAATGGCCGGGTTCGACGGTTTGGCCAGCTTTGGCAGCAAAAACACTGTAGAGGTGTATGTCCAAAACGGCCCTAACCCAACATTCTCTCATTTTTTTTGTTTGGTGAGCGAAACCTTTTGGTTTTCGAACCAGACTGGCCAAAAAATTAGCATTGCATGCAGCACGTGCTGCGCATATTGCAAAAATACAAGCGCGCTCACATTTTTGCCCTCCACCGGTTGCCGCCAGACAATAGCACAGCAATGAAATAGGCGTATACATTTGCATGCGATGTTGCTATAAAATGTGTGGTACTTGTTGTCGTATCGTTTTTGAGAGCAAAAATTAAAAGAATATTGTTGTTGGAATGCAGTCACTTTCCAGGATGGCTTCATAAAATGTTTCTTTCCAGTTCTTGACAAAATACCATTTTTATGTATGTGCGTCATCGTGCGAGTAAAACTTTTTTGGATGTGTGCCTTTTCTAACTCAGATAACCAGAATCAGACGCCTCAGTCGGGGCTTTTAGCGAGATTTTAACCAAACAAACTGACAAAAAAGTGCCAGCAGCACATTGCATGCAAATGCCGTTCAGAGCGTCCAGCAGAAAACAAGGCTAGGTTTGTTGTGGCCTGTCGTGACTCGTTTCTGAAAACATCGATCTAATTCATTTTGTTCGTTTTTTGACAGAAGCAGTAAGTACTGATGTGCGAAGCCAACATGACAACTTGTATGTATTCAACTGGATAAAAATTTCATGTGCAAAACGTTACGCTATATATCGCATACGATGAAGAGAAAGGCTTAATTTTCAGCGCTTGTATACGAATACGCCATGTGCAACAATTTGAATACAAGGCAAGAAATTAAGAAATCAACCACTAGCCCTATGCCCATCCACACGTTTCTGAGGCAAAGAAAGACGCATTGGGCAGGGTTGGGCAAAAAAAAAATTTTTTTTTAAAAAATTTTTTTTTAAAAAAAAAAGGTTTTTTAAAAATTTTTTTTTAAAAAAAAAAATTTTTTTTTAAATTTTTCGGGGGAACAAAATGTTCTAAAACGTCCAAAAATGGCCTTTTTGGGGGTTATTTTTTGTCATTTTTTCTCAAGGGTCGAAAAATTTTCTTCACAAAATCACTTTTGGGGCATGTATTTGGTATCTAAGATGCCCCAAATGATGTTATTATACCTCCCCGTGATACCTGAGACACAGTATGCATGTACTTACATGGTACTTTGATGTCATACCCCATCGAGTCGGTCATATGCGACTGATTCAGCGGCCCGAGAAGTATTTCTGCAGCTTGTATTCTCAATTCTGTATGGTTTATGAGTGAATCTCGCTTATTCGACCACAAACTGTTGTGTCTCATACCACAGAGCAGCAATCAGAGGTCCATAACAAGCACAGACTGTTGGATCGCATCGAAATGGCGTAAACACCCTTCATAAGTGATGCAAACCAAGTCACAAAAGTGACTTGTCAATTAAAGTTGCATTTTTTCGCGATTTTGCCCGTTTTTTAGGCGAATTTGATAAAATTTCCCCGAATCTGAGACTTCTTAAAAAAAATTTTTTTAAAAAAAAAAAATTTTTTAAAAAAAAAAACTTGTTTAAAAAAAATTTTTTTTTCCAACCCTGGCATTGGGTGTGTCTGAAGGCGAGGACAAAAAGAAAAATAAATTCATACATAAGCTCGCATCAGAGTGGCGAACGATTTCGTCTCACTGAAGGCGTACCATACAGCTTATTATTATTCTTATCATTTTCCGCCCAGACCTGACCAAAAGGAAGAATCACAAAGGAAGTGTATTACAGCCTATACAATTGCATACGGTTTGACACCAACCTCGGTTCAGCTTAAGATTTACCGCCTTTTTATTTTTGATTTCATTCAGATTTGAGATTTGTATGCATAATTCGAAATCTGACTCAAAAGTTGTTCCCAGTGTTCATAACAATAAACACCGTTCACCATGGTCTTGAATTTGAATCTCCAGTGATTATTCTGGCACGTGAAAGTCACGTGACGAAACTGGTTTCCAAACCAGGAGCTCACTGTATGTGTGCCACTCTGTGGCCAAAGAATATGCTGCCCCCACAAACACCTCGCTATGGAGTTTCATTCGCAGTGAAAACTTCTCATCACGACATGAAAATGAGACTTTTGTCTCCTGCTCGCTTGAACACGGTTAATGTGAATAACTGGTATGGTTGCATCGCAGATGGAGTATCGTGCCCATACGTGATTGTCACGCGCAAAAGAAGTTGAGATGGAAACTGCACTAGTCGTCAGTGGAAACAACAGGAGTTAAACCTGGCCCGCCACTATTGATATTTGAAAATTTTGGTCTGTTTTTATGATTTATTACTGTTGCCGACATCGAGACCAACAAGGTTTACATTCGTGACTTTTCCATTAAGTGCCGATTTAATACCGAAATTAATCCATAAACACCGGTTCTCGGGAACAAAATTCCAAAAAATAGACAGACCCCCGTTTAGTGCATTTCAGGAAGACAAGAACAAATATTCAAGATGGCCGACTGCTTCTTATCACAAGCATACGGTAGTCACGTTATCTTGCCCATGCGTTTTGTACAGTGCCGCTCTGTTTGTTAGTGCATAACACACGTGTTGCAAGCGCGCGCACTGGCAGCACTGTGTAGTGGGAGCGTAAAGTCGGGAGCGTAAAGTCCCTAATAGCATACTGTAAGCCTATAACATTTAGCGGTAATTCAAAATTTTGTTCCTGGCTGACGTGATTGCCAATAAGTGGGGGTCTATCTATTTTTTTAATTTTGTTCCCGAGAACCGGTGTTTATCGATTGATTTCGATATAAAATCTGCACTAAATCAAAAAGTCATGAATATAAACCTTATTCGTCTCGATGTCGGCAACTAAATTAAAGCAAAAAACAAACCAAAAATTTCAAATATCAATAGTGGCGGGCCAGGTTTAAGGAAATGAACTCTGTTCGTTCAGGAGCCCATAGTCATCTTGTGCAGAGAGACGGTATCAGCCAGCAAAGACACAGATTTAAATTTTCTGACGCATAAATTTTACGCCGCGGTGCCCTTTTGGATGAAAAAAATGCAAGAAACTTCTCGCTCTAGAGAGCCCTTGATGACGCCTTTCTATGATAATTCAAGTTGCAAAAAGGGGCGGAAAGAAAACCGGAAATGCGGAAATTAAGCCAATTTTTTGTTATTTTTGTGAACTGGGTTGGTAAGGTCACAGGTCATAATGATTTAGCTGTTTTTTGTCGGAAGACTTGAAAAAGAGCGCGCAAGCGCAAGATTGTTCGTGAGCTGTGTGTCCCCACTTTTTATTTTGTTCCGGAGCAAACGTTACGCACTATTCTGCGCTTGTTAAATGCGCTAAAGGTTCGAAAGAAATTTCTGTTTCGAAGAACAATAAGCTATAATGGGCCAAGAAGAATGTGAATGGCCGAATAAATGACCCCAAAATGGCCCGGTTATGCGATCCTTAGCTTTACTGAACGAGATTTTGACCGAAATAATGCATGTTAGCTAGTGGATCAGCGGGTTGCGGATTAGTAGATCCGCTTTTTCACGCACGCTTTTTCATCCGCAACGGAAATTTTTAAAAGTGAATTAGCAGGTCTGGTTATCAACGCCGGCTAACCCGCTAATCCACTGATGATCCGCAAAATCCAATTGCGCTCGCAACGCGCTTTGATCCTATTTTTTCTTGATCTGATGATGCTTTGAAAACATATTGTTATGCGCTTCCGGTGCTAATCAGCAAAATATTAGCAGTCCTAATCGTGAAAAGGCTAATCCAAGCGGATTAGCCGGCCCGCTAATCCGCTGACAGTGTTATCGAGTGTAGCTCAGGGTTGGGCAAAAAAGGTTTTTGAATAAAATTGCAAAAAAATTGTTTGAATTTTTTTCGAGCAGGGAACAAAATGTTCTAAGACGACTAAAAATGGCCTTTTTGGCTTTTTGGTGCATTTATTTGTTACCTAAGATGCCTCAAAAGATGTTTATACCTTCCCGTGATACATGAGACACAGTGTGCGTGCACCCTGCGTGGTTCTTCGATGTCATACCCCATCGCGTCAGTCAGATTCGACTGATTCAGCGACCCGACAAGTGTTTCTTGAGCTTGCTGTCTGAATCATGTGTTGTTTATGGATACATCTTGCTTATTCGAACACCAACTGTTGTGTCTGATACCATGGATCAACAGTCATCGGTCCATCAAGCACAGACTTGGCGCTCGCACCGATATGACTAAACACCCTTCATAAGTGATGCAAACCAAGTCACGAAAATGACTTGCATTTTTTCGAGTTTTTGCGGGTTTTGAGGCAAATTTGGTCAAATTTCTCCGAATCTGGAACTTTAAAGAATAAAAGAATTTTTAAATAAAAACTGATTAAAAAAATTCCTTTCCAACCCTGGTTAATTAGTGGGTTTGAAAAGTTGCTCGAACGCTTATCCGCAGATCCGCTTCCATTGTGAATTCGGTCTTTCTGCCGATGGTGACGCAAGCCAAAAAATTGACAGGTTGCGCACAGTCTAGCACATTGGTGACAATGGGTCCGAGAAATACCGCTTCGGCAAACTTTTTGGCAGAAAACTAAATGTTTGAAGGTGCACGTCTATCATACACGGGCTCACCGCAGCTGTAGGACACGTATAAGCCGTTTTGGCTACCATTACGCACTTTTTTGGAAAGTTCGACGCTCATTTTGTCACCGGTTATTTATGGACATTGCGAAAGAATTTGCGCATTTTAGATAAGAAGCCGCAAAATTCACACTGTGGTGAACAAAAGCCCTAGGAGTTTACGAACAATTGAGAGGGTTGTTGTTATGCATTAGGCAATGGGGGAGTGGTTAAATTTGGTTCGGTAATAAAGGTGCGCATTTGGACGATTCACCTTAACAACACTGACAATATTCAAATCTCAGACAAAATACAGGTCCTAAGATATTGTGTAGCTTGTGACACACCCATCTAACGAGCAGAGAACATTTTCAACCGCTTTGTGGCGCTTTGTATTCTTTTGATCACCGTGTCATTAGAGACTCGCTTTTTTTTGTCTCCCCGACCGGCGTTTTATTATATCGCTGTGGTTCGCTTCGGAGAATATTGTGTTTTATGTTTTATGATAATACTTTTTCCGATTTTTGCGCAAGTATTAAGCGGGGTTACAGTGTATTAGTGTATGTATTCGACGGCTGTACGGAGGCATCCGGTACCCAATATAGTTTTGACAGACATACACATCTGCAAAACACTAACTCAGTTATCGGGAACTTATTTTTCTGTAATACAACGCGCTGGGCCACAGGGTAAATGTTCATTGAAGATTCTGATAGAAGCCAGAAAATTTAATTAGACAAACGCAAGGTTATAACAAGAAGCAACAATATACTAGAAACAATGAGCTCGTCCTGCGATACCCAGCGGATACGCAAGAATGAATGAAAAATGACGCAAAAGTCGTGTGCCACAACGACACACAATATAGTTCCTCTGCACCAAAGGATCAGAACCACACAGATTGTTTCAAAACAAACATTTTTGAGTCGACAAATATTTATGACAAGCTGCCAAAAGAACAACCCGTCAGACAAGTCTAATAATCAGCTGGCTTGTACGTGTGCTTGCGTTCAACGTGTTCTTGGGCTAATTGTTTTGTCGTCAACTCAAGCAGCCCTGACAAAGCTCGAGAAATATACATCTACAGGGCATTAAAGCTCAATCGACGATAAGAGTTGACCACGTGCGTTGACCACAGGAATGTAAGCCTGTTTTTGCGCATAGAAACAGCCCATCTGTTTTCGAATTGGGCAAGACGAACGAGATTTGGTGCAAAATAAAAAAAAAACTTTTGCCGGTCCTGCCTGACCTGCCGGGTGGTCCCCCTCGGTCTGTGCTTTTTGCTGAACCTGTGCCCTCGAGACTGTATTCACTTATGAACACCTCTTCGCGTCAAGAAACGAAGCATATGGCACATTTGTGACGACGTTTTTATTAGTTAAGAACGGGTTTTATAAGCTCATTTATTTATTGCCGGTCGCGCCGCCTACAAAGCCCCGTACTGAAAAGGTCAGCACCCAGCTATATGTAAGTGCACGTTTGAAAAAGAGTTTGTCGCTGAAGCCTTCTTTTTAAACTCCCTCTCATTCTGCGCTCAGAATTGAGTCCCAACAAGGCCTTGTTTTAAGTGTGTCTAGCAAAAACTCTCCCAACTTCTCCAACCCTCACCATGGAGACTATATGTAAGTACATCGTCTGAAAAATTGGGTCTGCGCGGTGCATTCGGTGGGCTAGACATTTTTTCTGTTTTCCTGAACCCAGCTGAATGTTTGAGAATATTATTGAATCGGATTAAAAACAGTTACGTGACTTTTGTCGCCGATGCCAGGGGCGCCGATCACGCACGTTCTTAATCGTGAAAGCTATAATTAGAAAGACAACCGCAATATTTGACGGCAATATAAGGAACTATGTATAGGCAGACATATTGTACATAAACGTTTAAATTCTCAAAATGATGTGTTTCGCTTTCCGTAGCAGCATTATGCATGTACAGCTGGACAGAAGCTGCAGCTTGCGAAAGATTTGACGTGGATTATCAT
>JASAMV010006984.1:0-10306 GCA_030248065.1 Rhynchonema sp. JSB1_4
GAATCACATACGGACTGAAACCAGCCCGCAAGAAACAAGCGGCACTGGTTCAAATGTACAAGTTCTTCGGTATCGAAGTGCGCCTGTTGCCGTCGTATGAACCTCCGGAACAACAACAACCGGACACTGAACAAGACGAGAATGATGCTCAGTGAGTAACAGATTGGCCCATGCCACAGATATCTATTTTGCAAAATTTTATTGACTGTCATTCTTGTATGTTTCCTCCGTTGCTTCATTATTCTCAGTCCTTTTGATTGTGCGCAGCCTTTCTTTCATTTCTATGTGATGTTTTTCTTCCAGACTTCTACCGATTCCTGATTTCTTATATTGTTTGTCATTCTGATTATTCTGATCAAACGGAATGTGCAATCAATTTCAATTACTTTATTTCAACCCAGAATTCTACATGGTGCCTGAAATACTATGAATTTGCGCTGTAATTATGATTTGGCAGCTTGTTAGTTTATAATTTGTGATTTGTGCACACGAAACAACGCACGCGCATACAGTAACCCAATTAGCGAAAAAAATCTGCATTTGACTGCCCCGACTGCCTTGGCACTTCGCCAGGGCAGTCTAATGCACGCTTAATACACGCGATCGCTAATTTGTGAAACTGTTCGTTAGAGTGCCTCAGGTTACTGTAGAACGCACGTTTTTCGTGCACAAAAACCGTTTTTCCGCAAAGTTAATACACACAAACATATATAACTGCAACCCTGTAATTTTCAAGGTTTCAGAGGGGTTACTGTAGCAAATCTGCATGCTATCAAATGCGTGTAAGGCAGTCAAGGCAGTCGAAGCACTCGAAGCACCCTAACGGTTACGGCCCGACACGATCCTTGCAGATCAAAATTACGGTGGGTTACGGTATTCGGGGGCTGAGTGACAACCTCCCGTGGACTGCCTTTACATAAAATAGCTTTTTCAAACCAATAACTATTTTTTGAAGTAAAGGCAAACTAGGCCAACACGAGCCCGATTTCGGTGGCGGTATGCGTACAAAACGAATATAAAGAGAAATCATCATGCACCACGTTGCATTCCACAACGTGTAACTTTTCCCAAATCAGCAGCCACGTGTGAATGTTTCACTACTCTGCCGGCTGCGAAATCGAGCTCATGTTGGTGTAGTTTTCCTTTATTTGGTGCAGGTTTATTGTGAGCGATGTGACTTTTGCTCAAGATTCAATACCTTGCTGTTTTTAACTGCATTTTGTTCACGAATGTGAAACATCATTTTAGTCACATTATGATGAGCAAACGACATAATTTTCAAAACAACTTATTACGTGCACGCACAGCATATGCCAGGAAAACAAACAGAAGAAACAAAACAAGTGAGACGCACACGTTTTTTGAAAAAAGTGTTGTTCATCAAAAGAGTTTGGTTGCAGGTTTGCAGAACTTCAACAGCCCAATATTCGAACAACAGACAGAAAATGACTCACAGGTTGACTAATTTCCATAACTGTTGTCACCATATTGCGGTCTGTTCAAAATATTTGGTACCGTATAAACATGTTCACCGAATTTGATCTTGCCCCCGCTAGAAATCTTTTTTTCAGCAATAACCCAACTAAAATTATCATTTTTCATTGAGATGACACAACGCGTACAAATGCAACACTAATAAACAAAAGACTCAACGACAGAACGACAAGGTACAATCATTACCATGTACGTTTTAAATTCCTATGGGACATAAATATTCATTGTTCGTTCGAGGGACGTGATGACTTGACGCCCAAATTTCATTTCCGGAAAACGCATATCCAAAATGTTATCCGGAAACCGGAATCCGGAAATATTTCCGGAAAACGCAAAACCAAAATTTCATCCGGAAACCGGAATCCGGAAATATTTCGGATTTTTCGGATTTCATCCGGAAACCGGATCCGGAAAACGCAAAAATAAAAAAACTCATCCGGAATCCGGAAATATTTCCGGATTCCGGTTTCCGGATGAAATTTTGGTTTTGCGTTTTCCGGAAATATTTCCGGATCCGGAAATATTTGCGGAAAACGCAAAAATAAAAAAGTCATCCGGAAATCGGAATCCGGAAATATTTCCGGATTCCGGATTCCGTGTTCTACCTAAGTCCGCCCTAGGTATCGATAGACTCCACTCCACGTTGCTTCGCCTGTTTGCAGTTACGTGGATTATGTTGCTTTTGTGACACAAAATGAGTATGGTGTAAGTCTTAATCTCTCTTCAAATTTGTTCCCAAATTCACAAACAGAAGGTTGGTCTTTTCTTTGTCATATATATACCCACAGAGTTACCTTCGAGGTTCTCAAAGTTATGACCAGGGATTCGATCGCAGTTGATCGACGTAAACATGCTAGTCAGTGGAAAAGTTCTCTTTAGTGTTCCTCAAAACATACCTAACAAACATGTTTTCAGAAATTTCATTATTCAAGAAGACAATTCAAGAAGACTAACTAACCTTTTTAAAAAGACTTGTTTGAAAGTCCAGTAAAAATTTTTTTACTTATTTTACAATTCGTAAAATTGTCGATTTTTTGCAAGAGATATCCTATTTTTTGCACGAAAATTGCTACGGTTATCAATGTACGACACTCGCTCAAAGTGTACATTTTGTTTAGAAAATGGCGCGTGCTGCTGCATGCGTTGTGTGCCTGTGTATATAAAAAGTGTCATGAGCCGATGGATTGCCTTACCGACAATTAGGGTCCCGAGTATCGAAGGAGTGCCGGAATGCCAACACACTTCTTGTTCCTCCACTGTAATTTGAGAAAGAACCGTGTTGTGTACCTACCGTAAAAACGTAAATGCCGTAAAAACCTAAATACAGCCAAGAGGAGATAAAAATCTTTGGAAAATCATCCATGCCTGAGTTCTAAAGGCGAACTATGAAACATCGACGTTGATCCATTTCAGACATGTGCTGATTTATTTTCTTTGGTTTTGGCACGCACGATTTATTTCCCCAAAAAATCCGCCTCTCGCTCCAAAACGAACGGAGGAGAATGAAAAACAGCGTTCTCCATTTGAAGTGTGGTTGTTTATCACTTAGGGTTCAGCGCTCACAAGTGTCCAGTGCTGTGGCTGGGGGGTTTTGGGAGGGGGTTCCCCCAAACGATGCCCTACCCGCCCCGACGTGGCACACTACCCCCACCCAGTGTAGTTCCTGGCGGGCATAGTAGTGGCAGGGGGTTGGGGGGTTACCCCCTCTCAGTACTTTCCGAAAAATTGCGCGCTCCGCGCGCACACCCACCCATACTACCTATTTTTAGGCGATTTTCGGCGAAAATTTTGAAAAAGTACTGTTTTTACCTCATTTTTTGGCCAAAATTGTATCACAGTGTTTTTTCGCCTTTTTGGGTGACCAAAATCATACCTCTCACGCTTCCGGTCCCAACCCCGCATCATACTTACCTCCCACACATGGGCCTGCCACTACACTGCTGCTGGGGTCCCCCCTCGGGCTCGGGTACGTCTGTTCCCCCTCCATAGTACGCCTGCCCCACTGTTCCCCCTCCGGGTAATTCTTTATTCTTATTTGCAATTCTTTAGCTTGGAGCTGCCAATTTTGTGCAAAAAACCATGCCTCTCAGAACAAACTGGAAAGTCATCAGAAAAAATTGGTAAAAAGCCGGGCCGGGCCGAGCTGTTGGGGGTTGCGGGCCCAGGGGGACAATTCTGATGCACATTATGGTGATTTGGGGCTTTTTGGCCGGGTCCCTGCCAAAACTACCTATTTTAAGCCCATTTTGCAACAAAATTGCATCAAAAAACTCGATACCTGTTTTTCAACTTCTTAGAAGGGTAGAGGGTACGCTGCCAGTTTAGCACCCATGGCACGAATTGGCCTGGCACTGCAGGCCTTGCCTCCAGTACATCCCCTCGCATGATCTCAAATTTCTTCCCCCTTTATTCTATGAAACTGTAGTTCCTGTTGGGCGGGGACCGCCCGATCGGGGGCTGCACTAATTTGCGTAATTTTGCCTCGGTAGCGATTTCAGGCCTAAAATATAATATTTTCACGTTAAACTCGCCAAAAATCGTGCAATTCGCCTTCCCCTCTTCCCCACTGAGAGGGCACACTACTTTCCCCTCGACAAATAATGAGGGTAGTCCAAGTTTCAGTTCCTAACCGGGAACTACACTGCCCTTAACCCATACGTGGCCATCATTTGTGGTACATACCACCCAACTTGTCTTCAGTCCGTTGAGGAGCGGCTTCGCCTCGTCCGCATCAGGGCGAAGTGAGAGGTGATGGAGGGCGCTGAGCAATGTAATAAACAAACGACGAGCACATTTCAAAAGGAAAGTCGTCATTCTGAAATTCGCAGCAGGACTGACGTTGAGAAATTTATAAGCGACTATGAAAACCGAACCAACTGCACGCTAATCCGACAAGTTGTTGCCAAAAACCCTAGTCTATCTGCTGTTCTTCGATTGAAATATGTGTGCTCGAACGTGCGAAATGGATGCAAACATGCACTTAACTGCTACATTCAGCAGAAAGTCGACCATGGCTGCATTATTCGAATGACCCAACCGCACTCCACGCAGTGCATCAATGCATCCGTTCGGTCATTTCGGTGTTCATGCGGCTCCGCACATTGTCACAACACAAGTTCCATTGAATTCAAGACTGTCGCTGAGTTCTTTCATTGGAAAGCCGAGGTTGAGAAACAGGAGTCGGTCTCGTTCACCAGCCAGACATTCCACGATCATAGTTAGTGGTGCTTTTTACCGTGCCTTCAGCATTTCACTTGCGTTCCTCCACTAAAAATGCCACAAACTAATGCAGGTGACAAATGCCGAACTGTGACTTACCGGTGCAATCGAAGCGGCCACTACAAGTACCAAGGGAAATGTTCAGCTGATTTTGCTCTCAGGGCACCAAGAGAAGGTGTGTACAAGCGCAATAACTTTCGGCACTTGATAAAGTTAAAGATAGCACTCTGGCCCTCTGTATTATCTTGAACCAATTACAGTAAAATTTTCACGATTGATGTTCAGGCAGATCGGTGAAAATCAACGGCACCTGTTCGGCGATGATCAAAGCTACATTCCACACAATCGCCGGGAACGCACCCGAACAGCCGACCACGACCGAGCGCGCAACAGCGAACGAAAACACAAAAGCAAACAGACATCGACAGGAGGGCGCCAACTCCACGAGAAAGCAAGGAGGCAGCAGAACGAGCAGCAACAGACACACAAACGAAGATCGACCACGAAGGCGAAGCGCGGCGTCAACACGAACACCGAAACAACGCCGCGATTCTACTGCGACAATCGCCGTTCCTGTGGATCTTCTACACCCAGTCTCAAAAATCAACTGCTGCCGTGTACTTGCTGCTTGACCACCTGTTGCAATGACCTCCCGAAGGAGCAGGAGCAATCCCTTCTTGTCGTTCAGCGTTGCCGCCCGTTCCATCATCTCGATAATTCAGATCCATGCCGCGACTATCTGCGACATGTTGCAGAGGCATGATTCAAATCGAGAACACACGGAACCTGCTCCAGTCGCACGTTCTGATCACGCATTCACCATCGACGAATTCGGCAGATAGATAGGTTTTTTGGCTGCATCTTGCGATTATCGTGCTTCCTTTCCTTTTCGTGTCGGCTTCACAAATTTCACCACACGCACCAAGCGCCCATCCGTCATTCGCTTGTGCCTTGAGGTCTGCGACTTGCTTCCATTTCGAAGAAGAGGGCTGAAATTTGCTCGCCGTGTTACCCCTACATGCTAGCAACCACCGCCGGCACCCAGACGAAAAACACACAAACAACCCGCCGCCACAGAACCACACCAAACACAAAACGCAGAAAAAACCCAAAAACCCCAAAAAAAACACAACCCGCCCAACACACAACAAAAACAACACCGCAAACACCAAAACAACACAACACCGAGCCAAAACAGCCACACCCAAACAAACACACCACCACCACACACAAAAAAACAGCAAACAGCAACAACAGCATCTCAGCCAACCAACGCAGCCCCAATCAAAACACTCCAACCCCGCCCTCCATCACCTCTCACTTCGCCCTGATGCGGACGAGGCGAAGCCGCTCCTCAACGGACTGAAGACAAGTTGGGGTGGTTACATGTACCACAAATGATGGCCACGTGAAAGGAAAAGATGGGTTAAGGGCAGTGTAGTTCCCGGTTAGGATGACTTTTTTTTTGAAACTCTTGGACTACCCCTCATTATTTGTCGAGGGGGGGGGAAGTAGTGTGCCCTCTCAGTGGGGAAGAGGGGAAGGCGAATTGCACGATTTTTGGCGAGTTTAACGTGAAAATATTATATTTTAGGCCTGAAATCGCTACCGAGGCAAAATTACGCAAATTAGTGCAGCCCCCGATCGGGCGGTCCCCGCCCAACAGGAACTACAGTTTCATAGAATAAAGGGGGAAGAAATTTGAGATCATGCGAGGGGATGTACTGGAGGCAAGGCCTGCAGTGCCAGGCCAATTCGTGCCATGGGTGCTAAACTGGCAGCGTACCCTCTACCCTTCTAAGAAGTTGAAAAACAGGTATCGAGTTTTTTGATGCAATTTTGTTGCAAAATGGGCTTAAAATAGGTAGTTTTGGCAGGGACCCGGCCAAAAAGCCCCAAATCACCATAATGTGCATCAGAATTGTCCCCCTGGGCCCGCAACCCCCAACAGCTCGGCCCGGCCCGGCTTTTTACCAATTTTTTCTGATGACTTTCCAGTTTGTTCTGAGAGGCATGGTTTTTTGCACAAAATTGGCAGCTCCAAGCTAAAGAATTGCAAATAAGAATAAAGAATTACCCGGAGGGGGAACAGTGGGGCAGGCGTACTATGGAGGGGGAACAGACGTACCCGAGCCCGAGGGGGGACCCCAGCAGCAGTGTAGTGGCAGGCCCATGTGTGGGAGGTAAGTATGATGCGGGGTTGGGACCGGAAGCGTGAGAGGTATGATTTTGGTCACCCAAAAAGGCGAAAAAACACTGTGATACAATTTTGGCCAAAAAATGAGGTAAAAACAGTACTTTTTCAAAATTTTCGCCGAAAATCGCCTAAAAATAGGTAGTATGGGTGGGTGTGCGCGCGGAGCGCGCAATTTTTCGGAAAGTACTGAGAGGGGGTAACCCCCCCAACCCCCTGCCACTACTATGCCCGCCAGGAACTACACTGGGGTGGGGGTAGTGTGCCACGTCGGGGCGGGTAGGGCATCGTTTGGGGAACCCCCTCCCAAAACCCCCCAGCCACAGCACTGGACACTTGTGAGCTATGAAACCTAAGTGATAAACAACCACACTTCAAATGGAGAACGCTGTGTTTCATTCTCCTCCGTTCGTTTTGGAGCGAGAGGCGGATTTTTTGGGGAAATAAATCGTGCGTGCCAAAACCAAAAAGAAAATAAATCAGCACATGTCTGAAATGGATCAACGTCGATGTTTCATAGTTCGCCTTTAGAACTCAGGCATGGATGATTTTCCAAAGATTTTTATCTCCTCTTGGCTGTATTTAGGTTTTTACGGCATTTACGTTTTTACGGTAGGTACACAACACGGTTCTTTCTCAAATTACAGTGGAGGAACAAGAAGTGTGTTGGCATTCCGGCACTCCTTCGATACTCGGGACCCTAATTGTCGGTAAGGCAATCCATCGGCTCATGACACTTTTTATATACACAGGCACACAACGCATGCAGCAGCACGCGCCATTTTCTAAACAAAATGTACACTTTGAGCGAGTGTCGTACATTGATAACCGTAGCAATTTTCGTGCAAAAAATAGGATATCTCTTGCAAAAAATCGACAATTTTACGAATTGTAAAATAAGTAAAAAAATTTTTACTGGACTTTCAAACAAGTCTTTTTAAAAAGGTTAGTTAGTCTTCTTGAATTGTCTTCTTGAATAACGAAATTTCTGAAAACATGTTAGTTAGGTATGTTTTGAGGAACACTAAAGAGAACTTTTCCACTGACTAGCATGTTTACGTCGATCAACTGCGATCGAATCCCTGGTCATAACTTTGAGAACCTCGAAGGTAACTCTGTGGGTATATATATGACAAAGAAAAGACCAACCTTCTGTTTGTGAATTTGGGAACAAATTTGAAGAGAGATTAAGACTTACACCATACTCATTTTGTGTCACAAAAGCAACATAATCCACGTAACTGCAAACAGGCGAAGCAACGTGGAGTGGAGTCTATCGATACCTAGGGCGGACTTAGGTAGAACACGGAATCCGGAATCCGGAAATATTTCCGGATTCCGATTTCCGGATGACTTTTTTATTTTTGCGTTTTCCGCAAATATTTCCGGATCCGGAAATATTTCCGGAAAACGCAATACCAAAAATTTCATCCGGTAACCGGAATCCGGAAATATTTCCGGATTCCGGATGATTTTTTTATTTTTGCGTTTTCCGGATCCGGTTTCCGGATGAAATCCGAAAAATCCGAAATATTTCCGGATTCCGGTTTCCGGATGAAATTTTGGTTTTGCGTTTTCCGGAAATATTTCCGGTTTCCGGATAACATTTTGGATATGCGTTTTCCGGAAATGAAATTTGGGCGTCAAGTCATCACGTCCCTCGAACGAACAATGAATATTTATGTCCCATAGGAATTGAAAACGTACATGGTAATGATTGTACCTTGTCGTTCTGTCGTTGAGTCTTTTGTTTATTAGTGTTGCATTTGTACGCGTTGTGTCATCTCAATGAAAAATGATAATTTTAGTTGGGTTATTGCTGAAAAAAAGATTTCTAGCGGGGGCAAGATCAAATTCGGTGAACATGTTTATACGGTACCAAATATTTTGAACAGACCGCAATATGGTGACAACAGTTATGGAAATTAGTCAACCTGTGAGTCATTTTCTGTCTGTTGTTCGAATATTGGGCTGTTGAAGTTCTGCAAACCTGCAACCAAACTCTTTTGATGAACAACACTTTTTTCAAAAAACGTGTGCGTCTCACTTGTTTTGTTTCTTCTGTTTGTTTTCCTGGCATATGCTGTGCGTGCACGTAATAAGTTGTTTTGAAAATTATGTCGTTTGCTCATCATAATGTGACTAAAATGATGTTTCACATTCGTGAACAAAATGCAGTTAAAAACAGCAAGGTATTGAATCTTGAGCAAAAGTCACATCGCTCACAATAAACCTGCACCAAATAAAGGAAAACTACACCAACATGAGCTCGATTTCGCAGCCGGCAGAGTAGTGAAACATTCACACGTGGCTGCTGATTTGGGAAAAGTTACACGTTGTGGAATGCAACGTGGTGCATGATGATTTCTCTTTATATTCGTTTTGTACGCATACCGCCACCGAAAATCGGGCTCGTGTTGGCCTAGTTTGCCTTTACTTCAAAAAATAGTTATTGGTTTGAAAAAGCTATTTTATGTAAAGGCAGTCCACGGGAGGTTGTCACTCAGCCCCCGAATACCGTAACCCACCGTAATTTTGATCTGCAAGGATCGTGTCGGGCCGTAACCGTTAGGGTGCTTCGAGTGCTTCGACTGCCTTGACTGCCTTACACGCATTTGATAGCATGCAGATTTGCTACAGTAACCCCTCTGAAACCTTGAAAATTACAGGGTTGCAGTTATATATGTTTGTGTGTATTAACTTTGCGGAAAAACGGTTTTTGTGCACGAAAAAACGTGCGTTCTACAGTAACCTGAGGCACTCTAACGAACAGTTTCACAAATTAGCGATCGCGTGTATTAAGCGTGCATTAGACTGCCCTGGCGAAGTGCCAAGGCAGTCGGGGCAGTCAAATGCAGATTTTTTTCGCTAATTGGGTTACTGTATGCGCGTGCGTTGTTTCGTGTGCACAAATCACAAATTATAAACTAACAAGCTGCCAAATCATAATTACAGCGCAAATTCATAGTATTTCAGGCACCATGTAGAATTCTGGGTTGAAATAAAGTAATTGAAATTGATTGCACATTCCGTTTGATCAGAATAATCAGAATGACAAACAATATAAGAAATCAGGAATCGGTAGAAGCTGGAAGAAAAACATCACATAGAAATGAAAGAAAGGCTGCGCACAATCAAAAGGACTGAGAATAATGAAGCAACGGAGGAAACATACAAGAATGACAGTCAATAAAATTTTGCAAAATAGATATCTGTGGCATGGGCCAATCTGTTACTCACTGAGCATCATTCTCGTCTTGTTCAGTGTCCGGTTGTTGTTGTTCCGGAGGTTCATACGACGGCAACAGGCGCACTTCGATACCGAAGAACTTGTACATTTGAACCAGTGCCGCTTGTTTTTTGCGGGCTGGTTTTAGTCCGTATGTGATTCCGAGCGAT
>JASAMV010006985.1:0-37832 GCA_030248065.1 Rhynchonema sp. JSB1_4
CTTGTAGTGATTGCCTGTTCCGCTCTGTCCATTGACCACTGCCTGCCGTCCACTGTTCTTGCTCTGTTAATGAGCTGACCGAACGGGCAGCCACAAATTTCTGACTGCTACTGCCGGGCAGTCAGAGTATAAACCGACCTGAACTAATACAACATGCAACCGGTAGAAAAAGTTTCAGCACATGGAAGCTTACTCAACAGATATTGACATCGTTATTGCGCGGTCTCCAATGACCAGCACAGCAGACCATCAAACTTTACACCCATCATGATCTCGCTAAACGTCTGGCAGCCGCGATTCAAGGACTGGATGGGTTCGAAGCAACCCATTAATACGTTATCAGGGACATAGACTCCCGTATCAGAACTGTCGTTTTTGTGGCTGTACATCTGAAGCAGAATATGGACTTTTTTGGAAAGATTCTTTGAATTATGGTTCCGACACTGAACGTGTCTTCCACTCATACCGATATACCACTCACAAGCACAAGAACAAACCTTGATTGTGCCACAAAGTTGATCGTCTTGATCGCATTCGACAATTTTGTGAAGTCTTGAACTCACACACGACTCGCGATCTTTTCCAATGCACCGCGAGCATTTCAAAGCAGCAGCTGAGTGAAACATCAGCAACGCAACCACAACAACGAGAACGGTAAGGGATTTGGCGAACATTTTGGGATTTGTTGAGCCACAAAAGCTAGTTTTGATAGGATCTAAATAAAAAAACACGAAAAGCACGATACTATAAGAGAGTTCACCGATACTGATTGGAACGACAGTCCTATGCTCTATTTATACCTGATTTTTTAAGACGCCCATTAACATGATAGTAGCACCCACGATAACAACATTTCAATGGAATCACCGGGAGTCAGCAATAAATCAAGTTGCACACTTACCAATCCATGAGATCAATGGTGTGATTGCTATAAAAGTTTTTCCAGACGACCACGTAGAAAGAACAATACCTAATAGAAGTCTAGCCGTATGGGCTGTAAACACAGTGTGGGTGTTGCCTCGAATGTGGTTGACGTTCAACTTCATGCGTGCTACAACCCACTATTCAATACCTATGATGACGTTTGTACCACAAACGTCACCATAGGTCGTGGGTTCTAAAAAAATATTAAAAGTACTTTTAGAAAAATTCGTTCCAAAAAGTTCAAATTTTTTTATTTTTTCAAAATTCGAAAATTAATATAAAATAGAAGTGCTAGAAGTGCTATTTTTGCATAAAAATTGCCACTGTTGACATCACCTGACCCTACCATGGATCTATTGGGTATCATAGTCGTTGTTTTGCGACATCTGGACGTTAGTGCACATACTCGCAGGGCCTCTCGTATGGTGCATCTGCACTGTTTGTTGCTTGTTTGCATTGGTCGTGTGCCAGTATTAAATAATTTCACCCATATTTGCCGCCTAGAGTCACAAAGCAACACCAAGGAAGCCACACCACCTGGGAAGCTGTACGGGTGTGTGCATGACTGCGGTTGGTATTGGTCGCACAATGACCATTGAAGAATTCATCAAATGAATCCTGATTTTCAGGTTCAGTCATTCTTAACCACTGTGCTATTTGTGATTCCCACAATATATTTTCACCTGAAAATAATCCGGCAGAGCACTCACGTTGCTGCGGGTCTGAAACATTGGTGACTGCATATGTTTGCATGGTGTGATTGCGCAACGCAACGTCACTGCCCCGTCACTTTCCCTCTTTACGATTCAGGAAAAAAATTTGACCAATTCTTATAAAGTCATTGTGCGACCAATACTCGCTGAGTATAGTATTCAATTGTTTTCGTAGTGTAGTACTGCATACTATACTCAAAAGCAGAAAATACAAGGCTTCAGACGATTTGGTGACATGACATTTTTGTATCATGTTGCTATAAACACCCCAAGTTATAAAAATTTGTACCATTTCTCCATTGGAATCGAGTTCTGCATTACCGATAACCTATAATCCAAAGGTTGAAAGAAAACTAAGACTAAAAATTACCTTTATTTTTCTCCACACCAGTACCTTCATTTTCTGGAACTTACAATATGTGCCACCTCCCCCTTTATATGATTATGTTTTGAACAATATCAGTCATGACATGTTTTGGACGTTCGGAGTAGGCTACGGTTCGTTTGACAGCTGCAGTTTTCAAATGAACATTGAAACGTCGTGCATATAAGGTAGTGTACGAATGTTTTAACAAGAGTGCATATCTTGCACGTGCTGGGTCACTGGCGGATCGACAGAGGCTCAGAGGCCCCTCTTGGGTCAATTCGGAGAAAAGAAGGAAAACGACCTCAAATCGCAGGATTTTCGCTCTAAAGTAAAAAAATCGCGCTCCTCGAGCGCCAGATACACCCATTTCCATGAAAGTTGCTTTCGCGAAAGTAAAAGTAAAAAATGAAATGAAAGTAAAAAAATTCGCGCGCATGCCCTTATTTTGCGTGGTATTTGGCCTGAAATTGCCCGATTATAAACAAGCACTGGATAAAAACGGTTTTGAGAGATCGAACATGCACTAGTAGATAAAAATGACTTCTGGCATTTGGCTCCCAATTGGCCGAAAGCTGGATCCGACACAGTGCTGGGTACGACATAATGTGCGTCGATTAATTCATTTTCATTTTTTATGGTACGCTAATTTCGTCCCTTTATGTAGGGTATTTTTGAAAATGCTCAATGCTTCTATTCGATTTGGTTCATAAGGAACAACTGAAGTTTGCTACCGGAGCTTTTCTTGTGTTCTGCAAACAAACACAGGTACACACATAATCACGCGAGGCCTATCATAAAATTGAAGATGATATTCAAGCGATTCAGGCACGAATACAATCCTTGTGAACAAAATTGATCATTTACAATATGACAAATAAGATTCGTGTACCGTATCTCTTCCCAAGACAGAACACAATGTCGGCGTAAAGGCCACTTTATACTTCGTCTCGTTGCGATACAAAGAACAAAATGTCACCCAGAACAAGCCGCAACAAAGAACATTGCGATACTGTGTATCGGTTGTCGTTTGTTGCGCAGTGTTTCTGGCTGTTGCGTTGTTGCGTCTGTCGCGGATGTTCTCTCCCGCGACAAACGCAAAGAAAGAGAAAGAACAATTAAAAAATAGAAGGCCGTTTCGGCCCGTAATTTTAGGCAAGCCTGGAAAATGCCTTTCCTGGTGCTGTTGTGCACCGAGAACACCAATGAAAAGTTGTGAAAAAATTGGGGGACACATTGACACAATCAAACATGAATCACCGCCTCATTTTCGAACACCGTCGCCCGCTCCGATTCGGTCGGGAAACTGACTGACTTTATTCTTTGGCTTCCAAACACCACTATTGCCAGCAATACTTTGTAATTAAAACCAGGACTTGAAGTTGTGCTCAACCTCAACCTTCCTTGCTATGATAACTCGGTGTGAATGAGTGGCATTCTTCGCTTACTCATTCGCATCAGGCAATGCAATGCACTGTCGCCTTGTTGAGACAGGCGGCCAGGCACACACACACCAACGCAGTGTGACAATCAACACACGACCATGTTCTGTATCACACAGTCAAAGTCAAACAGAGCGCTCAACGTTAATCCGTGCAGCCGCCCACTCTGCAATGGTTTATATTGCTGGTTTACAGCCGACGTATGTCAACAGGGGTGGCTCAGTGGTAGGTCACCGGCCTGGAGGGCAGATGAAGTAGGTTCAATTCCCGGTCGTACCATTTTTTCAATCGGGACCTTTTTCAATTTTTTCTTTGTTTTTCGGATTCACCAGGTCGAGCGAAACCCAACGACACCTAAAACAGCCAACAATTCGCTTCCTATCGGCGAAAAAACAATGACGAGACAAATCCAAGTTGAGATTTTTTAACTCCCGAAATCTTGTCTCGGCGAGACAAAACAGCTGTCTCGTTGCGCGTGTCGCGTTACGTCATTTATACTTTTTTGTGTATCGAATGTGTGTTGTCTCGGAACCAGTATAAACGACCTTCGATACAAAGGGGGAACGCTACAGCGTTTTTTGTTCTTTGTATCGCAACGAGACGAAGTATAAAGTGGCCTTAAAGGGCTCGGGACATAACCGTAGGAAGGGTAGCAGGCCATAGTGTCATACATCGCTGGAAATCATTCTGACTGCATATGTCACGCACAAATTTTAGGCTTCTTGGAGAATTGCTATCTCTTGGTAGAGCGACTTTTCGTTCCAGAAAAAAGTGAATTTTTTCACAACTTGGAACGATCGGTGCAGAAACCTCAAATGAGTTGAAGGTCAAGTAACACATGGATAGAATTACAACAGCTCCTGGATAACTTATCATGACGACTTCAGTCGCTCAAAGCATTGCTTCACTCGGTTAGGGTGTGAAACGTTACAAAAATCGGCCACATTTTTCAAGAACACAAGTTTGTCTCTAAATTTTGAGGCCGCGCTTCTTGTTGCAGGAATGACAATGCAACAGAAAAATAGAGCATTGTCGATAGTATCAGAAAATAAGGTTTTTAAACTTGGAAACACTTAGGTAGCGGCGTGACAGGCTGAAAAAGACCCAAAAATTGGCCTTAAACTGCATAGTTGCATTCATTGACGGAAATGTGATGTAAATAGGCCACGTATTGCATCGCATTGGAAACGAGAAAGTCAGATAAACGGACGGTCCAACAATCTAGATAAGTTTCAAGATTTCAAACTCCATAGACCGGCTGCTGCAGCCATGCCAACCTGAATAAGATAATTGGCTAGAAGTCGTCACTGTTAAACATTATTGCATATTTGATAGCATCAGACGATGTAGCTTCAAAATAGCTATCGAACGATGTATGACATGCCCACACTACGTCATACTACGGGCAAGAAACGGTCAAAATTCCGAAATCGCACATGGTGACGTGACGGTTCATTCCAGAATCGTCAAAAAAGCAATTTTTTAGCCTCTGCTCTTAAGCGTAAGAATTTATTAGGACTTGTCATGTATCGTTCGAAAGCTACTCTCGAGATACATTGCTTGGTGCTATTACATTTGCAATAGCTATTAACAGTAAGCATTTATAGCTGAATATCATATTCAGGTTAGTATGGCTGCCCCGAGAGATCTTTAGACCTTGCGGTCTTCGGACCTTCATAGGTTGTTAAACCAGACGTTTCTCTCAATTTTTTGTTTCGAATGCCATACGATCTGTGGCCTTTATATGTCACAATTCTGACGATGAATGTAACCATATAGTTTAGTGGCAATTTAGTGGATTTTTAGGCCTGTCACAGAGCTGGCCATGAGTTTCAAAATTTAAAAACCTTATTTTCTGGTACTTTCGACCATGCTCTATTTCACCATTGCATTCTTATTTCTGCAGCGCAAAGCGCGACCTCAAAATTTAGGGACAAACTTGTGTTCTCGAAAAATATGGCCGATTTTTGTTACGTTTCGCACCCTCACCAAGTGAAGCAATGGCTTGAGCGACTGAAGTTGTGATGATAAGTTATTCAGAAGCCGTTGTAATCCTATCCATGTGTTACTTGACTTTCAGCTCGTTTGGGGTTTCTGCACCGGTCGTTCCAAGTTGTGCAAAAATTCACTTTTTTCTGGAACGAAAGGTCGCTCTACCAAGAGATAGCGAATCTCCAAGGAGCTTAAAATTCGTGCGTGACATGGGCTGTCAGAATGCTTTCTAACGGTGTATAACAATATGTTCTGCTACCCTTCCTTCGGTTATGTCCCGAGCCCTTTAATGCCAAAACAGCCGTATCGGTTGGGTTCATGGCTCATTTCTTCATCTGATCATCCACGTGTTGTTTGATGGCGCACAGTTGAACCCAAATGTTGTCTTTGGGCAATATGTCGAAAAAATCGGTCTTCATTTGGTCACACTTTGCGATCAAGAATGCCGCCAGTCGGTCGAAACTGTCTTGGCTCGGACTGAATGGTCGCGCGACCACAATCGTGGCGGACAATGCGACCAGCAACAATGAGATCAGGATGCGGTGTTTCATGATGGTTCACTACTCTGTTGGATAACAATTACAACTGAAGAACAAGAAGAAGGAAGTCGGGCGAAAGAAGGAAATGGCATTGAGGCCTTATGCATATATTGTTGTACTTGACATGCTACGTGTGGCAAACATCTGACACAAGAATAATATCATCCAAAAAAACAATAACATCTGCGAGACAAAATGATTGTTAATAATCGGTGTCTGACAGCGTGATCTGCAATTTATGTGCTTTCTGAGACTGTACAATACTATTACCTGTTCTGGATGCAATGAGCACGGTTGCAACAAATGAGAATGTCAGCACCTCAGAACCCCATTTTTTTGGGAAAAGTACATTAATTTTAATGTAACGGTCATAATTGCAGTAAAAAATTCCCCAGCTTGGAATTATAAGGGAAAATTCATTGAAGTAAAGCACTAATTGGTTCGTGGAGCACAACGCACTCATTTTCAGTGGTATTCTAGCGAGTTTCACCAGAGCAAACTACTTCCCGCATACTGAATACTGTACAACATCGGTTTATGATAAAAAGCCAAAGAGTTTATGCATATTTGATGCATGATTCATTATGACGTGCAAAAATTAATCAATGTATGTGAGATAGCCTAGTCCTCTTATGATGCAGTTGACGTTTACTGTGTTTAATCAGCTTACGCATTGCATGAAATTAATCATAACGGAGACTTTAAAATTCATTGCTATCTTATTTATGCGAGCACGAAGTGGCTGCGCCACCCTCAGCAGGCTACGTCACTTCATAAATTTACAGACTGCAAATTTGTCCGGAAGAAAATTGTGATTTGTAGTCCTACGTATACATACACACATATATGTAGGTGCAGGACAAGTTGTTGACAATCGGTCTGGTTTGCTGCGAAGACCGACCAGGTGACTGACTTATCTATAGTCAACAACAATCATACAGCGAACTAAGATGTGTGAAGCAATTAATGTGACGACTTGGCGCTACAGTGGGCTTATATAGTCTTATTGAGACTCAGGCTGATATTCACGAAACGGTGGAGTGGAGACTTGAGTGGAAGGTTCAGTAAAAAGTTCAGTGGAACGCACAGTGAAAAAAGTTCTGTTGAAAACCAGTCCGGGTGATAAAGTTCACTGAACTCTTCGAGCTCACTGAACTCAGTGAAATCTTCAGTGGAATGGAGCGCGAAACATTGCACGTGGTAGTGTGCAGCCAACTTTCCACGGGAACTTTCCACCGAACTCAAATAGTTTAGTGAACTTTATCAGTTGTGCTGGTTTTCAACCGCACTTTTTTTCATTGTGCGTTCCACTGAACTTTGCACTCAACTCTACACTCAACCCTTTTGTAAATAGCAGCCATAGCCAGCGTTGGAGTGCCATTCGTAACATCCGTCGATGCCAAAGTGCTTTGTGATTGCATTTGTGACACAATGCAACGTGCAGTGTTTGGTGCGGACCGCATATTTTTAATTCTTTGCGATTCAAATTTATATCGACCGTGGAACATCAGTGCGTTGTCTGCGTGAAGGCTACATACAGTACCTTGCACATTAATGTCCACTGCTTATTAGTCACACGCAACGGACCAAAAATGTGGCAAACTGCATAATCATGATAATACTATTTCAGTGTTTGGCATAGGTAGCGGTTTGTTTGACTGTTGGTATTTATGTAATATGTTTCAATTCACATCGTGCATTAACCGCGAATATTGCAACAACAGCACACTACTTGCACGTACCGGGTACGTCGCTTTTTTTAGACATTTCCGCTGTCTTTCGTTTTTTGTTTTCCAGTTTTCATCTAATTTTTCTAAATCATAGTTTCGTGGCATGGCTTTCGTTCATTATCAATGACGCAAATCCAGTAATTCGTAGCTGGAACTATTCTTGTATTCTGCAAAAATAAACACTGCTATAGCGCGTGCGTGTGATTTGTGTAAATATATACGAGTATCGCAAAGTGACGACATATTTATACTGTACGTAAACAATCGCAGTTCATCACCAACGACGGCAAATGACATTATGCGAACATAATTGATCATCAGCACACAACATGACAAATAAGATCCATACACCGCGCCCCTTTCCATAGACACGAGAAATTACAGGGGCTCACGACGTATACACAATGGTCAGCTGGAGGCACGGCTCATTCTTTTATTTAGTCATCCACACGTTGTTTGATGGCGCACAATCGAACCCAAATGTTATCTTTGGGCAATATGTCGAAAAAATCGGTCTTCATTTGGTCACACTTTTCGATCAAGAATGCCGCCAGTCGCTCGAAACTGTCTTGGCTCGGACTGAATGGTCGCGCGACCACAATCGTGGCGGACAATGCGACCAGCAACAATGAGATCAGGACGGGGGCACGCTGATGTTTCATGATGGCTTCACTTGGGCGATGACAATTATACCTGAAGAACGATAAGGATGAAGTCGAGGGTGTCATTGAACGCAAATTTGTTTCTCAGTTGTACATTTGTTAAAAATTTCAAATGGGCAAAATTTCAGGACTCCTGGATGTGAGAAAAAACAGACGTTTGCGTGTAAAAACTGATGAGAATAATAGCTCAGTTCACAATGACGCTTGAACAAGAATGTTTTAGTAGCATGTTGCGTAATACAAAGAGCAGCCTTTGATGGAGAAACCGACCAAGCTCTTCCTAAAATCAGTGTGGTCACGATTTACAAGTTAGCACCACAACCAGTTTTATAGTGCCGAAGTCGGTGGCTCAGCATTTGCATCGCAACTACTGTTCGATGTTGTTCAACCGTACTGCACTGTGGACAAGAATAGAGCATAAACATTGAAAGAAAGTCTGCATATGAGCTTTTGGCAAGACTCTGGGGTGAAGTAAGGTAAGATATATGCTGAAGTTGACCCGTAGTGAGGAAAAGAAACGCGCTTGAGTTGTGAAGCATAGTGTACTCGTTTTGAATTGAGTTCTGGTACTGGCACCACGGTGTCAAACTACATTACCGTTACCGCAAACACCGTACAATATCTGCCAGTGATCAGAATCCGAGCTGCTGATGCATATTTGATGCATGATTTATTTATATGCCTGAGTAATGTGAGGCAACCTAATTGCCTGTTTGTCATCTTTTTGCACGTATGATGCATTTCGGTTACACTATGTACTGTATGTACGTGCTGTTCTTTGTGACGCAATTGTTTTCATGTTGATTACTTTGTTTACTGAGCTTAGCGCAAAAAATTAACGACAGCCGAGACATTTTAACGGATTGCGCACTGGTTGAGCGCCAGCGTCAGCTTATTGTATTTGTTGATTCATCACAGTGCTTGCAGCTTTATCCGGAAGTGTAAGCTGCGATTCAACGTGGTCCAAACAGGAGCAGAACAAATTGTTGGCAATTGGCTTCGTCTGCTGTGAGGAGTGACCAATGACGTACGTACATCTGAATACTGATGGGCAGTCAACAACAAATACAGACACAACAACAAGCAACGATATGAAATCGTATGACGGTCGAGAAAACAGGACCGCCATTTGCAATAAGCTCAACATTATTCTCTTTTGTGAACACGCTTTGCGACCGAGGGTCTTTGAGAACTCAACTCATGTGTATTGTGTTTTTGTCTGTTGAAGCCCGCCTTATGAGCGTGCCGAAAACACTAGACGAGACGGTTAACTGCGCGTGACTTGCATGAAAACTGAGGTGTGAGCATGTGAAATGTCATGCGGCCAGCCAGCCTCGCTAAAAAGGGATATTGTTGGCACAATGACTTTATAAGAATTGGTCAAATTTTTTTCCTGAATCGCAAGGCAGGCTGGTGACGGGGCAATGACGTTGCGTTGCGCGATCACACACAAAACACGTAGTAAAGAGAATGTTTCAGACCTGGTGTTCAGACCTGCAACGTGGTTGATCTGCTAGATTATTTTCAGCTGAAAATGTTTTGTGAGAATCACAAATAGCACAGTAGTTAAGAGTGACTGAACGTGAAAATCAGGATTGATTTTGATGAATTCTTATATGGTCATTGTGCGACCAATACCTACTGATGTGTATACCAGTCAATCGATCACGAAATGTTTAAAAAGCCCAACCTCAAAATTAGCGGTGACAAACCTACGCGACCATCTCGGGCGCGAAAAATCAGGCAAGACCTTCTCAGATCCGACCGACGTTTCGGTCCGTCCAGAGATTATTAGGCTCGGCCTTGACACTTTTCGTGGCAGCGGCAGGATGCTGGCGCGTGTTTTGCGGCTTGGTACTGACGGCGGCAGGACCATGGGTGATAAAGATGTTGTTGCCTGTCTGCGGGTAATAGTTCTTGTCTTGCAACTAATGTACATACGTCACCACTACACACATTACCAAAACTCTGCCCGGCTGCTGATTGTGGTCAGATTGGTCGAAAGGGTCGTTGCCGTGATTTGAGATGCGATGAGCTACGTATATTATTTTCATATAATATTGTTAAAATGTTTTACCTGTAGTGAGCAGACAGGGGCTGCGGTGCCACGGGGGAACGTGAAAGTCTTCGGCAATTGTGCATCGGCACTGAGCCCTTCAAAAATTGTCACAAATTGTCTAGATCGTAATCACACGTCAGCGTTCACATGGTTACGGTTTGATTCGCTTCTGACGCTTATGTTCACATTCGACTGCACGTGTCGTATTTCGTGTCGGGTTCATTGCGGCAGTTTTTATATATTTTGCAGGTATTTTCATATTTCGTTTCTTTTCATTTGCAAATCGTCACCTGCAGTTTTTCGAAATGCTTTGGGCACGATGATGAAACTTTGGTTCATACACAATTATGTAAATAATCCCACAACTCAAGTTTCCATCGAAACCAATTTATTGTGCTGAAGAAACGCTGGTACACCGTGTGTTATGCGTACAAGCAACACAAATTTAGGATAAGCAATCGCACTTCACAGGCACAGGGTACAGATATATATTGCGAACAAAATTGATCATTCACAAATGTGACATACGGTTAGTACCTACAGACATAGTAGCCCATCCCCTGACGCAAAACTTTGCACAGAATGATCAAAGGGTCGAATCAGCGGGGTTCACGGCTCATTTCTTCATCTGGTCATCCACGCGTTGTTTGATGGCGCACAATCGAACCCAAATGCTGTCTCTGGGGAGTATGTTGAACAAATCGGTCTTCATTTGGTCACACTTTTCGATCAAGAATGCCGCCAGTCGCTCGAAACTGTCTTGGCTCGGACTGAATGGTCGCGCGACAACAGTCGTGGCGGACAATGCGACCAGCAACAATGAGATCAGGACGGGGACACGCTGATGTTTCATGATTGGTGTTCACTTGGTCGACCAAAACTTCTATATTATGCAGATCAAGAAGAAGGACTGAGTGCGTGAGTGGATGGACACAGAACGGAAGCCGTGTCCACGCGTGCGCACTTGACATACGCGCAGACATGACACCAAAATAACATCCAATAAACTGTCTGTTAATAATAGGCGAGGCAGCGTGACCAGAAACTACAGTCCGTGACGAATTATGTGGCCACTTTGCAACGCCGGCGCGCGCGCCAGGCGTTGTGCACATGAGCATAGGGCGGTCGGCTTGATTTGTAGTTTCCGCACCGAGCAAACAGCGCGCGCGCCGCGCGCGTTTCGTTTCAGTTTTTTCATACATCCAAAGGTGGCAATTCAAATGTGCGTGCTATTTGCAGCGATTGGAGCTGTTCAAATCTGCATCTCACATGGCGTCGGGCAGCAAGTTAATGAAACAAAAACGGAGAGCTTTGTGTTGTACATCTGCAATCACCAAATGACAAATCACACATGCGGCGGAGCATCCTTATGTTTGCTGCAGAAACAGCTGAGCAGGCCACCACAAAACGCAAGCAGCAAGCAAAATATAGGTACGTGCACCAGAAGCTGTGATGTTTTATTTTGTGTTGCGTGCGCTTGTTTTTTCATCATTATCCGCATTGTCTGTCAGTCATGTTTGTTTGTGTTTGTTCATTTCTTTTCTTCTGGTATGGACTGTTTCTTCTCAGCTTTGCTGTTTCAAATCCAATACGGAAAAGCACATCGAAAATGGCCACAAAGGCTGTGTGACATGCAACAACCTGCAAAACTTCGTGACATGCTAAACAAAAATAAACGGCAAACTTGTTCCCGCAAAATTCAAAACTGACCTCGCGTTTTGATAAATGGTGAACTGATTGACTAAATAAATGGTCGCTGTTACTCATTCCATATGCATCCTGTGTGTTTATTGGAAAACGACCATATACTTATGTGCACAACGCCTGGCGCGCGCGCCGGCGTTGCAAAGTGGCCACATATAATTCGTCACGGACTGTAAACAGGTATTACACCCTTATGTTTGCTGCAGAAACAGCTGAGCAGGCTGTACATGTGCTCTGAGACACTGTACGTGCATTGAAGGCAGTGGCCACGACCATGGTTGCAACAAATGAGGGCTTCAGCACACGCCCAAAATAGTCGCACTTCGATGCGACTGGCGGGGTTAATATTTTCAAGGTGTCGTATTACTTGGGGTCTCATGGTGAACTACCGTATACTCTGCAAAATATAATTAACTTGTGTCTCTCAGTTGCTCTTTTATTTATAGTCAGTCATATGATAACAGTAAATTGATCAACGAGGATTCACTGATGTGATTCCAACCAATAGTGGGCATCTAAAGCTAAGCAGCGGATAACTGCGTTTGCTATTGTACAGCTCAAGAACACTTACAGTATACATACATAGGTACTACATAATGTATCCGATACACCTGTAATCTGGCGAGATCAGTAAGCAGTATACTGTATGTGTAGCTGGGGAGAAACCTGCCATGCTCAACACTCAGAAATCATTGGCCACGATTCACAGATTAGCGCAATGACTGTTTTTGTATGTATAGTCCAACCACTAGCTCATGAGACGACTCTTTTTAAAGCTTGCTTGGCCAGATTCAAAAATGCGCCGGTTACACGGGTTTTCGCAAACAAAAGAAAGAGATTGGGCCGAGAGAGATGATGACAAGTTCCAGCTGGCTGACCTCAATTTGTTGCGTGCTTACGCCAACAGCAACGTCGTTCAACGCACAAATGTTTGGGAGTCAAAAGGGAATTTAAGCACCGAGGTGGAGAGCGTGTTTTTAAAAAAATACATACGTTTCTCTTTCTTTCATTTCCGAAATACGTGGAACCGGAACATTATTGGATCCGTACAAGTCAACTTCAAAATACATAGGTCGTCTCATGAGTTCGTGGCTGGATTATACTTCTTAACACTTATCATGTGCGTAACTAGTCAAACTTAATGACGTAGGTGAGTATCGTTGTAAATGACAAGTGTATAAACACTCACATCATTTGATGTGGTCACATCCGTTGCTGCAGATATGCACCTGTTCTATATCACTATACCAGCGACCTGTGTGTACTACAATTATACGTGAAAGATGCAATAGGCCGTCAACGTATCTTTATGAATGAATATGAATACTCGGCACAAGACACACAAGCCCTGCAAATACGTAAGATTGGATCAGTAACATTGGCAAAAGCAAGGCAACACCCTGCAATACTGTGCAAAAGACACTGTGCCATGCCACAATTCAGTCATCCTTCGGATCGCTCGTGAGCACATGCGTTCATTTATAAATCAGTGAGTCTCACTGAGAAAAATTTCACAGGGGTTCCCCGACATTGTCGAACAATATCTGTTCATGAACACAAGTTTGACGTGAGAGTTACGCACATAAACTTGCTTAATTACGGTATGCAAGTTTAGTGTTTGGTGGTTGTGGTATTTTTGCCGCTCCATGGTGGCATTTTTGAAACGCTCATCAAATGGGTGTAAAGGTCGGTGTAAGCTCGGTGTAAACGTGAAACATTCCACGTTAACGGCAGGTAATATTTTATGTTTACACCGGAGGCAGAATTGCGGGTGAAACTCGAGGTCATCCAATTTGTTCAATTTAACAGTATTTATTTTATTTATGCCCACGTTCTCTGGAACTACATATGTAATTTATGGAACAGTTTGCTACCCAGAAGAACAGGATAACACAAAGGCGCACGGGCGCTGCTCTTTTTCACTTGCTCAGTCTTGCTTTGTCCAATGACCCAGCACAAAACACAGAATAACGCCCCTCCGCCATGTTGTCTGATAAAGTTCCACAGGCACAGTACTGGCCGTGCCTCTGGTTGTGCCTTGCAATATCTACCAGCACCTGTCACGGTACAAATCTACCAATACATATATATGTAGGTACAGTCGACCTTCTCTATAGTGAACCTCCACATAGTAAATCTGTTGTGAACGACAGTTTGGGGCCCAATTTGCCGCTAACCTCCAGATTACTGCTCTAGCGAATGTATGTAGGTTAACCGAAACTCATGTGATGATCGCGTCACTATATAAAGGGTAGACTGTACATACTACCGTGTTACCTTGATTATAAATGAAAATACTTTTTGCTAACAGGCGCTTAGCTTAGTTCCTTGCAGTGAACCACGAATGCAGCGCTTCAAAGTTTGGTATGGTGTGACACCACACACGGAAACAATAACAGCCGCAGCATTACGCGCAGTCCCACTTCGCTGTATCAAGGTTCTTCGGTTGTTCAACGGCAACTTCCGATCGTTTGCTTATTTTCATAATTCTCAGAAATATGCTGATAATCATTCTTCGGCCGAACCTGGACACGAAAATTGATAGATAATGACAGAAAAGACTGTTTCTAAGCGTCCATCAGTTACAAAAATGTCTGCAGTGAAAGCAGCATGTTTGATTACCTGCGGGAGCACATTTTAATGCTCTGATAATGTATTGAAAACAAATTATAAGCTTCTGAAATGCGCCTCCATTGCTAACCCGCAAAAAAATTAGCACCAGTCCTAATCGTAAAAAGCGGATTAGCGGACCCGCTGACCCGCGAATTTACATGACATTGTGAGAGCACACGAGGGAGCGGATTAGCGGGTTAGCGGGTGGGAAATTGCGCTCCCCCGTTAACCCGCAACCCGCTAATCCGCTTTTTAGGTTGTGAGAGCAAAAAGCGGGCGCATCTCGCCCGCTAATCCGCTAACCCGCTGCTATGTGAGGCCGGCCTTAGTCACATTACGTAGATAGCGGTTTGTGCCCGTGTGAGTGTATGTTTTCGTTCACGTCGTGCTAAGGGTGCTGCGAATGCGTTAACAAAGTGCGCATCACACACGCGTCGATTACGATAAAATCATTTTTCCCAAGTTATGTTCTTCATTTCATTTTAGAATTTTCAGTTGTCTTTCAAGGTGTTTCAAGCTTTCAAAGCATGTTCATCGGACTTTCCTTCACAAACAATTATGCAAGTGCAACGACAAAAGTTTACTACTTGAACACTTCTTGTGATCTGCTGAGGGAAGAAATGCGGGTACAAATACATACATCGTGACAATGTATGAACATCACAACGTGAACACACAGTATGTTCGAATCGCGAGCAAAACTGATCATTGACAACACAATGTTGTATTGGTCGCACAATGACTATATAAACCATCCTCCTATTTTTCCTGCATTGTCAAGGGGGTTTCTGGCGATTTTTTCAAATTGAACCAGGTTTTGACAAGCAGTTACAGTATTTTCTCTTTCTTTTCCCTTTTTCCCGCTTTATTTCTCGGAAGTGATCCAAGTGTGTGTGCTGTAATGTCGATTTCACACACAAAGCATGCAATACGTGCGTACAGTAACCCGAACCCCGAACCATTTTTGGTTTAGTAACATTCAGGGTGACACGTCTGCACACGTGCGCTGCTCATTCTTCTCACTGATAAGAAAGCGAAGTGCTTGTCAAAACCTGGTTCAAATTGAAAAAATCGTCTAATATGCCCCTTGACAATGCAGGAAAATTAGTGGGATGGATTCCCATATATGTGGTCATTATATGCGGCCAATATAAGATTCCTGTGCTTCGCCACCGCCACCGCTTCCCTAGACAAAACACATTGCAGCGGTTCACGACAGAATGTTGAAAGAGCCGTATCAGCGGGGTGCCCGGCTCATTCTCTCATCTGATCATCCACGCGTTGTTTGATGGCGCACAGTTGAACCCAAATGTTGTCTTTGGGCAATATGTCGAAAAAGTCGGCCTTCATTTGGTCACACTTTTCGATCAAGAATGCAGCCAGTCGCTCGAGGTCGTGTTGCATCGGGTAGAGTGGATTCGCGACCACAACCTTGGCGGACAATGCGACCAGCAGCAATGAGAACAGTACGATGGCTGGTTGATGTTTCATGACGGTTCACTTACTCTGTTGATATGATATGGCAGATATACTACACCTGAAAAACAAGAATGAAGATGTTGCCGTGTGAGTGGGCGGAAATATAGAACGGAAGCCAAATACACAAGTAATTACACGGCATACACTGAAATAACATCTACAAGAACAATAACATCTGTGAGATACGTAAACTGTGCGTCGATTGTCGGTCTGGCAGCATGATCAGCAATCTTTACTCACCTTAAAGGCCATGAACCCAACAAATGAGTGCTTCACACAGAACCCAAGATAGTGCTTCCTTATGACCGGCGGGGCTAATCTTATTTAAGTGTGTACTTCGATCTTAGTGGAATAGACTGCTGCAGAATGCAATTAACTTCCGTTTCTCAATCGTTCTATTATGGTGTAGTCATATGAGCAATACAGAATCCGTGATGTGATACAAACCAATAATGTGCATCTATGTATATGTATAAGAACGGGAAAGTGGTTAATTATGTATGCACAACGTTCACATTGAAAGCACACGATGATACACACATGGAGTCAGCGGTCGTGTTCACCCAGCAAGCTGTTGTGTGGACTCTGAACCGCCACACCAAACGTATGCTCCCGGAAGGACTCGAACCTCCGACCTCCCAGCCACCAGGCCTGGACAGCCAGTTGCTCTACCAACTGAGCTACGGGAACGCGGTCTGGCTGCAGTTCAGAATCACTCATAAACCCAACGCACGCACGCTCAATACACAGTGCACCGCAGCACACACACATAATACCGGTCCGTTCGTTATACGCCTCGACGCGTATGGGTGTGTGTCCATTCGCCAGACCACAGTTGTGCTTCTTCTCTTTGAACTCAAATCTGACCGCGAGTGACAAACCAGCGCATCGACTGCTTTTATACATGACGCTATACTAATGGTTTAGCATCCACGTTAACTTTTTTGACGTACATAGACGATTACGTTAATGAACACGTATATAAACACTCACGTCATTTTTTGGTCACGTATCCGTTGTTGCTGATGTTTTGCACCGTGCTTTGCCCGTCTACTACAAATAATTAAAAGATGAAAGCTCATGAATATATACATTTTAACGAATGAATATGAATAACTTGGCACTTGATTACACTTCGGTCATCATGCACAGTTGTTGCAAGGTGTACAAGTGTAAGTTCAGGTCTGTACATATTCTGGTGCATTCGATGTATTCAGGACAGACACTATGCATTGCTGCAGCAGGTGCATATGGACAAAAGAAATCTGCTTGACGCTGTGACGCAGCAATTCGGGGGGGGGGATCTACTGTACCAGGCGAGGGGGATACCTACCGTACAGGGGGGCTACCCCAAACCCTCCCCACCTCCAACACTGGCTTGACGTCTGTTTGAACAAGTCTCTGCAGTAAGATGAGCGACTTTATAGGACACTGCCACGATATTTTTACAATTTTAACTATATCGTCGTTTTCTCTGCCAATCTGCTGTTATTCAAATTTTATTGTTTTGTTCCTCGAAGGTTTTTTCACTTTCGTTCGTGTTTTATGTGCCTGTGACATGCGAAATATACAATTTGACTTCACTTGATGATCTTGCTCGACTTGGTTCGGGCGTCGAGCACAGATTTTCACATGAATTCGACATTAGTCACTTTGCAACGCATGTGCACAATAAATGAGCAAATGAAACGAGTTATCCATTCGTCCGACATTTTACCGTTCAATATCTGTTCATTAGTAGAAGTCGATGACGACGGTACCGAACAGGGCACATGTTGGATGGCGAGATTTATGCACATAAACTTGCATAATTACGGTAGACTTGTATGACTGACTACCAGGACGGTTCTTTCACGCATCTCGGTTTGATGCCAAATTAACATGCGTCTACGTGTGGTTTTTTGTGACGTAAATTTTAATACCCGGAAGTTTACTGTTGATGTTTACTGCGTTTATTTGCGAATGGCATAAAATTCAACTGTTATATACATAATTGAAGCATTGTATGTACACTATTGTTGACTCACGCACCAGCGCCAAAAGTTCACGTCACTGTATAATTTCGGTCATATGACAACACGCCCTTTTACCAGCAAGGAAATTACGGTTGAGCGTGATCCGATGCCCAGCACAACAATGTGTTGTGATCTCTGCCGTCGGTCAAATGCTGTCACGTCGACCCATACAACGGAAGTGAGACAATGAGAAAAACGCTGCGGAATGAGATACGCAAACATACGCAAAAGTGTATCAGCGAACATGCCATACACATGGGTTATCTGGGCAGATGAGGGAGGTCCCGCTGATGCGGCCGCCACAACGCGGTCTCGAAACGCTGCTGTGATCTTGAGCCTAAGCGTGCGGTACGCTATCTTGAATATAATCAACTTTGTTCGGAGTTTATGTATAGCTGACCATATACTGTAGGTACATAGTATGTACAGGTGACTAACTGTCATCCAAATGTGTTTATCTCCGAGGTAATTCACGGTGTTCCATGGTACGAATGTTTCCTGACCGGGATACGAGTGATCTCAAAGTTGCAAACTTTCGGTTATCTCATGAGTTGAAACGCACATCAATAGAGGCCATGAGGCTAATCCGAGGGAACGTGCAATAAATCATTCGAACAAAAGCTCAACTAGCCATATGTTTCGCATGTTCCGTCAAACAAACGATGTTTTCATGAAAGGACGCATGTTCGCGCGTGATGCTTGCGGTCAAATTTTAAGTACTGGTACTAGCAGTTTGCAAGTACTGGTATTATAGTACGTATACATGTGTTGGTATCAAATATTGGTACATCAGGTCGGACGGCGACAATCAATCACTAATTCAGTACATGAACGTCGCATTATATCTGTGCTTGATTAATTATCAAAGTTGTATGAAAAGCAATATCGTTCTGCTGCATAAAGCATGACAATACTGCGATTATTTAACTGCTGTCAGGTGCCTGACAACCAAAAACAGTTCTCCAATGCATCAACTCCCAGCAAAATATCATTTCATGTAATTTTGCACGGCAGACCCTTGCACAGTAACAGTCGTTAGCCGTGTGGAAATCAAAGCTCAACAAACATGTTCGTCAAAATCCGTGCGCTCTGGCAATTCACAACGTTCAACTTGACAGTAGCTCTGATCATCGCATGCCCCGTGTCCTGTGTGATGGGTGCACGTAAGTCATATACCGGATTTTCCGTAACAACAACAGAAAGTGTACGAATATAAATTCGTAGTTGTTTCAGTAAGTTCAGAGGATGAGCTGCGCGCCGCCTGTCTGGCACTGACTCCGAACAAAGCGCCGTTCATGTACCGAGGTCGATGTTTCGCTTTCAACTGGGTTGGAGAAAAATATGGATATAATTTTCAAACTCATGACTAGTGTCTGTAAAGTAGATTTGAATCAAATCAGCTCGCATTAACGCATCCGGCTTCATTCAATCCTGGCGGTTGCAGTGACCTGCCAAACGGTCATGTTGCGATCCTGAATACAAGGGGCATCATTGAGAGACTGAACCAGGAATGGATAAATGCGGTGAGCGTGGGATACCACCAACTGTCTTGATCATAAAAGGAACATGCTATAAAACACTAAGGCTGAATAGAGCGTGCGTCGCACTGGTCAGTACTGTATTGTGCACTGGGTGCTGTCTTGTGGACGTGCTTAATCACAAATGATGTTAGATCAATAACGATACGATTTAGCCTTGTGGGCACGCATTGCGTTAGATCTGTGGATGCAGTTTCGGCCCATAATGCCAGACTGCAATGGCGCCCTGGGCCTTGTCAGTGACAAAAGCGCCAGCGGTCACCGCCATAAACCGAAAATGCGATCTAACGCAATGCGTGCCCACAAGGCTAAATCGTATTACAACATTGTGGTATATGAGGACGCACTTTGCGTAAGGCATGTGAAGCTTCTAGCTTTGCGATCCGTTACGCTCTCTGCAGCAGGACATTTCCACCCGGGTCAAAGTACGATACCATGCAGCTTTTTGATCCCCAAGCAATAATTGGAGCCTGGAACTGAGCTTAAGACATATGTATAATATGTTTCGTTTGGGCGCACGCCTAAATCTGAGCCCGATCCTGAGCCTAACCCAAACTGCAGAACCTTTCATTGCTTTGAATAGGGGTATAGCACCGGCGGTGCGGTGTGGATGGCGGCAGGTCGTCAGACAGCCTCAATTGTGCATCCGAATGCAGGCTGGGATTCGGGATGGTACTTCATATGGAACGGAAACTACTACGGACCGATGCCCACCAGCGCGCAAGGTGTAATGTCACATTTAAAAAAGACGGACTCAAAGAGACGCGCTCTTGCGGTCTAACTACAGCACTTGCCTTTCAGTTCACCTGGTTGATTTATTGATCAATTTTATATCGTATCTTTGTGGTTTGTTTTCGAATCTCAAAAAGTACACACACACACACACACACACACACACACACACACACACACACACACACACACACACACACACACACACACACACACACACACACACACACACACACACACACACACACACACACACACACACACACACACACACACACACACACACACACACACACACACACACACACACACACACACACACACACACACACACACACACACACACACACACACTCAAGTACCATCAACAAAGTCAAAAACAGCACTGAATGCGGTTGATGACAGAGAAAATGACTAAAGAACCAATCACGAAGTTAAAAAATTTCAACTCTGTTATTTGTTCTCTTGAGAACAAGATTTGACTGTTTCGTCGGGTGTCGTCACGAACGCGTTTATACTTTTTTGGCTGTTTCACGTTGCGTGTTCTTCGGCAAGTGTAAAGACGCTACGAAACAGTTTGAAGCAAGAACCCGAAATTCTTGTTCTTTGCGTCAGAGAACGAAGTAAAGTTGGGCCTTAACGCGAACATGTCGCGCGGGCTCTTGGTGCACGTCCTGACGATGACCGTCCGTCGTGATCGAGGGCAGACTGAATCGGGCATTCAAAAAAAGACTACACAATTCACAATATAGAGTGCAGGTTGGACAAATCACTGGATGACCGGGCCGAACGCGTGCTACGGTGGTCGCGCCGCAGTGGGTACGACTTGTGTGAGCTTGCGCAACAACGATGGCTTGAATGCGGGCAGTGAGGGAATGTGCGAAGTCGACTGCACGTTCCCCTGGTGGGCGGCGTGTGAATATCGTGAGTGAGCTATACAGACAGGGGACTGCCCCCATTTAGGAGTGTTCAACCAGTTCTACACTTTATTATGTAGGATTAGGATCGACACGATGCTGGTTTGACTTGGACCGGGACTGCATCTGCACAGACACACACGGTCGCAACTACATACATATAGAGAGTTTTCCACTTGAAGCCCCGGGGGTGCTATGCGGAAATTGGTGGAAAACGGGCCCACCGACCACAAAGCAAAAATTCCATTAGTGTCCACAGGGGCTTTGAAATGAACGTTTCCACTCACAGCCCTCGGGTCTTTAAGCAAAAAAACTGGCTGTTTTCAGCATTACGGCTGCATTTTGACATTCTGGTACAATATCGAGTCTGACCGCAAAGTGCCGGTCTTTGTCGAATAATCTGCTGTTGACAGTTACGTATACAGGTTCACAACAAGCTCAGTACAACGAGATGCCGTCGATGCGCGATCAACGCGTGAAATCCGTGGCCATGCTTGAAACACATACGGAACAGTCGAAGATGGCGTGTGCTGCGCGATGTTTCAAACACTGGGTGTGCGCGAGCTACGGGTTGGCAGTGGTGGGGGTTTTGCGGTTTTTTGCAGCCGTTATTTAAGATCATGTGAATTGCTCAAATTTTTTTGAAAACTTTGCAGATTCCATGAAGCGACCGGCGAATGTCGACTGGCGATGTCAGATGAGACGGATGACGCTCTGTTGTATGAGGCGGGCCCAGGATACAAGTTCTATGTCCCAGCGTGAAAGCGGAAGATCTTGCTTGTTTGGACAAACAACTTACAGACATAATTTCAGCAATTTCATTCTTCAGGAAACCAATTTGGTTTCATCAAACCAATTTTTTTTAATCCAGCACTGGTTGTGACGCTTTGTGTTAATTAAAGTTATGACGAGGCCGTGTATTGTGCTCAGATCAGAGATCGCTCTTGCCACTGTTCATAGGGCGTGATGTTGACGTTGCATGTTCAGTTACAGTGCAGGCTCGATAATGCGCATTTTGTGAATATAATAATGAATTTTTATTTCGCCATGATAAATGGACTAATTCAAATTTATGAGTTTGAGCGTGAGTATATATCACTACGTCAACCAAATCAGGCCGCATTAACTCATGGTGATTCATTAAGTGCTGGCGGTTGCAGTGACCCGCCAAACGGTCGTGTGGCGACATTGAATACATAGGGCATCATTGAGAAACTGAACCAGGAATGGACAAATGCGGTGAGCGGGGGATATCGACGGTTTTTCTCTTCAAAAGAATATGCTACAGAACGCCAGGAACTGATTTGGTCACAACGGTGGAGGGTCGTTAACGGACAGGGCTGGCATTTTTGTCAGGCTTGTTTTTAAGTTTGGACCCCCCCCCCCCCGAAGCCCAGGCGCAGCCTTACGGATTGAATTTGCATCGGAACAAGACGCATACACTTCGGCCGTCCGAGCGCGAGAGAGACATTTTGTCTGTACAATGGCTCGTTGGCTTCTTGATCACCAGTAGTTAGATATTTGACCCAGGCTTGGACTCTCAGGCATGTGGTTCGTTGTTGTTGTCGACCGAAAGCTAAGCCAACGCCGCCAAAGCCCGAACCAAACGATTGGAAACAATTTGTTTTGAAGGGCTATGCCCCCGGCACGCCGGGCAAGTGGCTGTGGATGTCGTCAATGACACCGTCAATTGTGCACCCGAATGCAGGCTGGGATTCGGGATGGTGCTTCATATGGAACGGAAGCTACTACGGACCGATGCCCACCAGCGCACAAGGTTGTGTCGAGTCAATACTGCATATTTGTTTCTGTCAGGCGTCGAGCCTATTGTCATATCCATAAAGTAATAAAATTGACTGTAAATTAAAGTGAAGAAAAACGATCGATAAATTTAGCTATAGTACCCACGTGCTCCAGTTTGCCTGGTTGCGCGCGCAGCGTCAATTTTGGTCTCGTGTTTTCTTTGTTTTATTTTTTTTGAAAAAAATCTCAAAATGACACATCTGACTGAACGACTGTTAGGTTGGACCAATCACTGGATGACCGGCCCGAAACCGCATTCTACAGTAACCCAATGCAGTCTAGTCATGGTTTTGAAAATTTCAACCGCGTGTATTACCTTTGAATTTGATTGCATTTTTATGCAGTCAATGCAGTCAAGTCATGTTTTTGTTTTTTAAATTGGTTAGGGTATGTGCATTTTGTGTGTTATTGCCGTGTGTACAAATCACAACGTACAAATTATTAACTATCACGGCACATCATAATTAAGGCCGAAATTCATGGTACTTCAGGCAGCACGTAAAAACGTGGGTTAAAATAAAGTAATTTGATTGATATTGTTTGCACATTTATGTGACGAGGTTCGATTTGGTCAAAAAAATGTGATTCTACGCAGAAGAAAGACAACGAACAAAATAAGAAATTAGAAATCTTTAGAAATCTGGAATATAAAAGTCCATCACACAGACATGAAAGATAGACCACCTTATGCTCAATAGAATAGAATACAGTGCAAAAGGGCAATAGAGCTGAAGTGGAAAAAGCACTGTACTGAATGACAATAACAGTGATTAAAATGTTGAAAAACATACGTGTGTTAGTCACTGAGCAGTGTCCGGTTGTTGTTGGGGAGGATCATACGTCGGCAACAGGTGGACTTCGACACCGAGGAATTTGTGCCTTTCAAGCAGTGTCGCTTCTTTCTTGCGGGCTGGTTTCTGTCCGTATATCATGCGCTGGCCGCTGATCCAGGAACGAGCAGTGTCGCTTTTGGTCGGAGATTCGCCCTCTAATGATCTGGATTCGTCTGTGTCCAGAACGTCGATGCCTGAAAAGTCAATGGAAAAATGCTAACTGAAAAAAATCTCAATTGTCATTTGACACTACTTGAAATTGTCATTTGTCATGTGTTGAAAATGACAATTACAATTTCCAAAACTTCAACAGTCACACACCAAAAATAGGTACTGTCTAGCAGCGTCAGATACATACATTGTCCAGCCACGAAAGCACGCAACAAATTGAGGTCAGCCAGCTGTTACTTGTCATCATCTCTCTCAGCCCAATCTCTTTCTTTTGGTTGCGAAAACACGTGTAACCGGCGCATTTTTTAACCTGGCCAAGCAATCTTTGAAGGGAGAGACCTACTGTACCGGGGTGAAAATCGGGGGATACCTACTGTACCATGCCAAACATCGGGGGGGGAGGTACCTACTGTACTGGGGGCTACCCCTCCAAACCCCCACCTCGAACACTGCTCGATGGGGGGGGTGCACTATCTCCCCCACCGAACCAGGAGCCACACTGGGGGGATCAGTGAAAATTAGAGCCTCCACAAATACTACCCCCTAAAGGGGGTCAGTGGAAAAATAGAGCCCCCACAAACACTGCCCCCTAAAAATAGTGAATTAATGGAGCGCCAGGACCAGCCCCCACAAACAATAAAATTTAAAAAAAACTTAACTAAACCGGAATGTTCTCGATGTCCTGTGCGTGTCCTACCACCTGCAGCGTGGATGACGTTCGCAAATCTGAACATTTGACTTTTGCTGCAAAATCTGCTCTGATGCAGAACGGTGGTGAACAGAGATTAGGGTCGGGCCGGGATTTTGGACTTTTGGCTCGGGCCGGACCGGGTGCGTGTGTGCGTCCTTTGTACAATACCCCCGATTTGGTGTCATCAAACAGATATCATGGGGCGCATTATCGGCCCGTTCATCCTGCTCCCAAATCGACTTGATCCATGTCCACAGTTTTGGAACGTGAGATTGAGGAGGCGTGTGTATAGTCCGTCCACCAGCTCATGGCACTTTGTGTTGCTGCTGGCTGGTTTGGTTCCTTCCTCCACGTTCTAATGAAAGAGAAATTGAGTGTGAGCGATTTTGCAAAAAACTAAAAATAATAATAAAATGTGTCGAAAACGATATTGAATTCGATCAAATTTAAAATTAAATTAAATTAAAATCTATAAAACACGTCGATTTCATAAAGACAGCAATTTAGGAGCAAAAATATTTTTTCGGAAACTCATTTTCTCTTTCATTAGAACGTGGAGGAAGGGAACAAGTCGGCCAGCAGCAACACAAAGTGCCATGAGCTGGTGGACGGACTATACTTTGGGTGATATTTTTGAAACGGTGTAAAGGTCAGTTGGGTGTAAGGGTCGGTGGAAAGCTCGGTGTGAAAAAGTTCAGTGTAAGCTTCAAACAGTGCACGCTGAGCCAGCAGCAGACGCGCGTTTCTAAACGAAAGGTTAACTTTGACAGTCTGCTGTGCAAGTGTAAATCGTCTGTTTGCTATATTGTTTGTTTAGGCTGGTTGCAAAAGCGTTTTTAAACGATATTTATAAATTTCGTGACCTTTTATGGAGCCGTTTTGAATTCGTGCTGCGATCAGTTAGCGGCATCAATTTTTTTGGTACCGCCGTCAGTGAATGTTCAATTTCTCAATAGCCTCACGGCGGAATGTCAGGCAACTAAAAAAAATTCCCCAAAAACGCTTCCCCAACCACCAAAAAAAAACCATACAACAAACAAACACACCACAACAACACCACACCCCCACAAAGCTGACCACTCTTTAAAAAACCCCCCCCCTCCCCCCTCCCCCCGCTCCACTTCCCACGCCCTCCCCCACCCCCACCCAACACCCCCCACCCACCCCCCCCCCCCACCCCCCCCCCCCCCACACCCCCCCCCCACACCACCACCCTGTATCTTGTTTTGTTGCAGCCAGCTCGTCCATTCGTGCGTGCATGATACTGACCAAGTTCATTATTCTAACGAGGCTCTTCAGAGACGAATTTGACGCCTACGGGTACAAATGATCTTGGTACGGATTATGGACAACAGTAATGGTTGGCAGGTGACACGGTTTTAGAACTTCTACATATGTTTTTTTGTACATGAACGTTTGGTTTTGTTATTGTACGTTTTCTATAGTTTTTAAAAAATCTCACACGCTTTCTGGTTCCAAGTTTGTTGTAATTTCATGATTTCAGGCGCCTATCCACTTCGTTTGGCCTTGTTCTTTGTTCCACGGAGGCGCCTTCAGGCTGGGCGGTGGCTAATGCAGGCGCCTGCAGGCTCCGCTGGTTTCTTTTCTTAACTGTGCAGGCTAGCCTGCAGGCGCCTGCAGGCTGAGCATGCGCAGGCTCAGGATCGTCTAGAGTTGCAGCTGGTATTGTATGTACTTATCCTGCGGCATGAGTTACAGTCACCCAAAAATTCCGCCACGCACTCAGTCCTCGCGGGATTATTCTGTCCGAATTTGATGTGACAACGTGATTCTCTTTTGGTGAATGATTTACCCTGCGTTTCCTCCCTGTTGGACAGTATTGACGTATGACAGTGATGCCATTGGCCCGAGTTTTCCGCCCATTAAAATTATATTGCATATTGATGACGGGCTAAAGGACATGTATGCGTATCTATGTAATGTGTGTATGTACCTACCTTGCTAATTGTAGACAACAACGGATAACAATGCGCCTCCTGATTGGAACTGACACGAATTGTTGATAGGCGGTTCACCGCATGCCTTTTCCGAGGTGGACTTACTGGTATCGGTTTGGGACAACATGTTGTGTTGCAGCAGAGAATGTTTTTGTCACGGCAACTGATACGAAATATTCCTCGAAATGTAAATCGTGTAACTGGGCAGCCAATGCACTCAGTAAAGAATCACCGTTGGCTACCTTGAAGGAAACGACAACAACGTAGAACAAGATGAATGTAAGTGGAAACATAGCATACGTTATTCCTTCCAATAAAAAACTCACTTACTACAACAATTCGCGTATGAGAAATCAACAGAATATATTAAACGGAAAGCTCCCTTTCTATCGCACCTGGAACAGACGCGTAACGACTAAATGATTTGCCAGTAAGAAGACAATGCATGTGAGCCACTTTGGCCTGACCAGGCTGCGTGCGATTTGCCGCCGGCCTGGGGGCGTCAGGGTGACGTGAATTTTTCAACACACAATCACAAATTGGCTCATACGCAGATACGATTTGTTTGGTGGTGTGATTTCTGTACAACAATTTGCGGTAACTTACCGCATCACTATAATCCCAATTGTCGCGGTAAGGCACATGCTCGCAATTTTCGAGACATTCTCAGTCGCGTAACGATTCGTTTTACGATTCCGTATCTTTTCGGTCCACAGTACTTTTTTTCGGTCCATGTCACCTTTCGGTCCAGGTGCTTTTTGATCCACAAACATTTCGGTCCAGGTACTTTTCGGACCAGGTACGATTCGGTCCAGCGGTACATTTCGGTCCACGAACCTTTCGGTCCAGGTTCTTTTCGGTCCATGTGCTTTTCGGTCCACCCCAATTATTTGAGTCCCTGGTTCAAAATGTCCTACAAATGAAATGGACATCGATAATCAGTACCGCATGACCATAAAAATCGGTTTCCGCAGTAAAGGGCCAATCTGTGCATTACCCATCATTCGCACCCCAGCTCCTTGGTTATGTTGTCTCGTTGAATCATCAAGCTTGTGTGGCTCGTTCAGGGATGGGCTTAGGCGTACACTTGTTGTCAGGCTTTAGGCTTAGGCTTAGGCTTACACTGAGTGTATTGATACGTGTGAGGTGGTGTGAGACGCGTGAGGTTTGCAACCCCCACAAGCCTTATCCTGACGACAAGTGTGCGCCTGGCCCTTCCCCTGCAGGGTTGGGCAAAAAAAATTTTTTTTAAAAAAGGTTTTTGGAAAAAATTTTTTTTTAAATTTTTTTTAAAATTTTTCGGGGGAACAAAATGTTCTAAAACGTCCAAAAATGGCTTTTTTGGGGGTTATTTTTTTGTCATTTTTTCTCAAGGGTCGAAAAATTTTCGTCACAAAATCTCTTTTGGGGCATGTATTTGGTATCTAAGATGCCTCAAATGATGTTTTTTATACCTTCCTGTGATACATGAGACACAGTATGCATGTACTTATATGGTACTTTGATGTCATACCCAATCGGGTCGGTCATATACGACTGATTCAGCGACCCGACAGGTATTTCTGCAGTTTATATTCTCAATTCTATATGGTTTATGGGTGAATCTTGCTTATTCGACCACAAACTGTTGTGTCTGATACCACAGAGCAGCAATCATAGGTCCATAACAAGCACAGACTGTTGGATCGCATCGAAATGGCGTAAACACCCTTCATAAGTGATGCAAACCAAGTCACAAAAGTGACTTGTCAATTAAAGTTGCATTTTTTTCGCGATTTTGCCCGTTTTTAGGCAAATTTGGTAAAATTTCCCCGAATCTGAGACTTTTAAAAAAAATTTTTTTTAAAAAAAAACTTTTTTTAAGAAACTTGTTTAAAAAAAATTTTTTTCCAACCCTGCTTGACTGAACAAGCCATACAAGCTTGATGTTTCAACGAGACAACATAACCAACGAGCTGGGGCGCGAATGATGGTAACGCATCAATGGCCCTTTACTATGGAAAGGAATTTCTTGGCCAAGCGGTACTGATTATCGATGTTCATTTCATTTGTAGCGCATTTTGAACCAGGGACTCAAATAATTGGTGTGGACCGAAATGTACCTGGACCGAAATGTTTGTGGACCAAAAAGCACCTGGACCGAAAGGTGACATGGACCGAAAAGTACTGTGGACCGAAAAGTACGCTGGACCGAAAAGATACGGAAGCCGTTTTGCCTGTGGCTGGAATCGATGCTTGCCTTTTAGTCCAGCGATTTTTGATCGCACGATTATGGTTCTTTCATTCCGACGACCCTTTCGTCGGTTTGCTTCCATTACATTCAGAATGCTGGTGCACCGTATGTGTGTGCGTTACTGATGTAGAATACAAGCGACCTCCCCTGGGACGCAGTTGTCCGTATCTCACGAGCTGTCGTTAAAGCTTTGCTATTGCGTGGGTTTCCGAAACTGCCATGCTGGAATATTTTTGTTTCCGCACACTCAAGTACATGTATGTAATGTGCTGGCTGCTTGACACTCGAACGAAACACATCATTTTTTCACGATCGTGCAGTTGTTACCGTATCACATGCTGTGGTTGAAACATCTCTGCAAAAAAGAAGACGTGAACATTAATATTGACGACACAAAAAAATTTGGCTTACCTTCCGGGCCGATTTTAGACCATTTTGCGGTCGATATTAGTGTATTAGTGCAGCCGGGGGTAAAAGCTCAAAACAAGTTGATTATTATGGTCCAAGTGGGGCATAGCAACAGAGCTTCTGTGAGATCCCATTGCAAGTTGTTTGAGAGAACACTACTTCAGAGAACACTTACAAGTTTTATTTGAGAAGCATAAAAAATGAACCAATGAGGGACAAAATTTTCAAATCGAAACCGAAAATTCCCAAAAGAAAATTTTTTGCACCACAGAGTCAAACAACAATGGAATTCTTCGCACGCCCAGCGCCACACGAGGCTGCCATAAAATTCATTTGAATGACGATACGTGGGTGGATCTGCCCTTGAGGTGTTGCTGGTGACTTCATGGTACAGTAAATTTCCAAATTCACTGCCGCACAATAAAATACGCCCCGTAGTTAATGTCCTGATCTAAACCCGAAAATCAACTTTTGAAACATTCCCGCACAGCAGACACGTGACGCTTGCCAGCCAGCCAGGCAGCTGTGTGCGCAATGTTTCAGAACTGTGTGTGGTTAGCTTTCGGGTTTAGACGTGGACATCAGGGTTGGAAAAAAAAATTTTTTTTTAAACAAGTTTTTTTTTAAAAAAAAAAATTTTTTTTAGAAAGTCTCAGAAATTAAAAAAAAACGGCAAAAGGAAAAAAAAAAAAAAAAAAAACAAGAAAAAAAAAAAAAAACAAAAAAAAAAAAAACAAAAAAAAAAAAAAACGTGGACATTAACTATGGGGCGTATTTTATTGTGCGGCAGCGAATTTGGAAATTTACTATAATACATGTTGATGGCGGCGTGCATGTACATATTGTGTTAGGTCAAATGTTGTGCATGACCCAGGATGTGCGATCCGCAAACGAACATCAGCCCGGATGCATAGCATCAAGTTATGGACGACACCTTCATAGGAATTCAAAAGCATTATTTCGATTCTTTGTCACCCTTAAAGGGCTCGGGACATAACCGAAGGAAGGGTAGCAGGACATATTGTTACATACCGTTGGAAAGCATTCCGACAGCCCATGTCACGCACAAATTTTAAGCTCCTTGGAGATTCGCTATCTCTTGGTAGAGCGACTTTTCGTTCCAGAAAACAGTGAATTTTTGCACAAATTGGAACGACCGGTGCAGAAACCCCAAATGAGTTAAAGGTCAAGTAACACGTGGATAAGATTGCAACAGCTTCTGAATAGCTTATCATCACAACTTCAGTCGCTCAAAGTATTGCTTCACACGGTGAGGGTGCGAAACGTTCCAAAAATGGGCCTTATTTTTCGAGAACACAAGTTTGTCCCTAAATTTTGAGGCCACGCTGCGAAAATAAGAATGCAATGGGGAAATAGAGCATCGTCGAAAGTACCAGAAAATAAGGTTTTTAAATTTTTTTATCTCATAGCTAGCTCTGTGACAGGCCTAAAAATCCATTAAATTGCCGCTAAATTAGGTGGTTACATTCATCGCCAGAATTGTGACACATAAAGGCCACAGATTGTGTCGGCTTCGAAACAAGAAAATAAGAGAAACGTCTGATTTAAGAACCTATCAAGGTCCGAAGACCCCAAGGTCTACAGATCTCTCGGGGCAGTCATACTAACCTGAATATGATATTCAGCTATAAATGCTTATTGTTAACAGCTATTGAAAATGTAATAGCACCAAACAATGTATCTTGAGAGTAGCTTTCGAACGATATATGACAAGCCCCAATAAATTTTTACGCTTAAGGGCAGAGGCTAAAAAATTGCTTTTTTGACGTTTCTGGAATGAACCGTCACGTCACCGTGTGCGATTTCAGAATTTTGACAGTTTCTTGTCCATAGTAAGAGATAGTATGGGCATGTTATATATCGTTCGATAGCTACATTGAAGCTACATCGTTTGAGGCTATCAAATGTGCAATAGTTTTTAACAGTAACGACTTAGAGCTAAATATCTTATTCAGGCTGGCAGGGCTACAGCAGCCGGACCATGGGGTTTCAAGCTTTGAAACTCGTCTAGATTGTTGGACTGGGCGTTTATCTGACTTTCTCGTTTCCAATTCAATGCAATACGTGGCTTATTTACATCACTTCTGTCAATGAGTGCAACAATGCAGTTTAGGGGCAATTTTTAGGTCTTTTTCGGCCTGTCACGCCGCCTTCTAAGTGTTTCCAAATTTAAAAACCTAATTTTCTGGTACTTTCGAAAATGCTCTATTTTTCTATTGCATTTTCATTTCTGCAACACAAAGCGCGGCCTCAAAATTTAGAGACAAACTTGTGTTTTCGAAAAATGTGGCCGATTTTTGGAACATTTCGCACCCTCACCGAGTAAAGCAATGCTTTGAGCGACTGAAGTTCTCATGATAAGTTATCCAGAAGCTGTTGTAATCCTATCCACGTGTTACTTGACTTTCAACTCATTTGGAGTTTCTGCACCGGTCGTTTCAAATTGAGAAAAAATTCACTTTTTTCTGGAAAGAAAAGTCGCTCTACCAAGAGATAGTGAATCTCTAAGGAGCTTAACATTTGTGCGTGACATATGATGTCACAGTGCTTTCCAACAATGTATAACACTGCGCTCTGCTGCCCTTCCTTCGGTTGTGTCCCGAGCCCTTTAATATGGGATTTCAAAAGTCGCATGTTGCGAATCAAAGTTACTGCACATTTTGGGCACTCTAAACCAACTAAAACATAAACGAACTAAGGTTTATTGGGCCTGTGCCTTGGTACATAGAGGTGCATTTATGGTTTACCGGTTTGTCTTGTGTTTGCCCCAGAGTAGGTCGACCAACAAGCGATTCTGTCTATAGATCTTGCGCGCAACAATTTGCCTGTTACATGCTTGCACACAGGTACACCATTATCAGTATACCTGCAGCTGCAGTCTGCACCAGTTCTCGCTCCCACCAGCTCTGAGAATCAAACCATTTTGCCTTGGGGAAATATGTATAAAGCCATCCTGGCAATAACGACTTCTTTGTGCACCTGTGACTTTTATTATCATTTCCCGCTTCTGCATAAATTGGACGAACCGCTGCACCTTGCCTGTGCCATCAAAGGACACATCTTCTTTCTTGTTAGTTTGCCACTGTTGGTTGGTTTTATTGGGCTCAGCATGGTTTGTGGCATTACTGCTGGGAAACAGCGCATGCAAAATACAATATCACCTCGAATTTGAATCAGTATTGATTACATCTTGCTTTGGAGTTTGATAAAAACCTGAGCAGAATGTTGGGCGTTGTGCAATTACTGAATTGGGATGGGAAGGCCGGTGTTTATACTATATTTTACATTTGATCTGCATGCCATTTTATCTCCCAAACCAAAATCTTGATAATAAATCTTTCTGAAATGACAACACAACGACAATAAAAACAAGTATTCATATATCAATTTCGGCGCAATCACAAAATTCTGTTAGCACTTTTCGTTGTGGGTTCAAGTGCATTTTCACTTTGTCACAAGACTTGCCCGCGTGCACACTCGCACAAAAATTGTCGGCGCTTTCTGAAAACGAAAGTTACAATTAAATAACCGGTGCGAAATCGTCAAAGAGCCTCGTTAGAATAATGGGCCTGGTCGGTTTCATGCGCGCACGAATGGGCGAAACGACACGCTGACTGCACCAGTACCTGCAACAAGACAACGTTGCACGCCTTCTGTGAATGTGTCCGCATTTGAACGCTGGCAACTGATCTATGTACATTGAACATTTTAGTGAACGCGTGTTTCTGGGTATAGTCCAGCCACCAGCTCATGAGACGACTTTTTTTAAAGCTTGCTTGGCCCCATATAAAATTCCCCCACATACACTTTTTCTCACAAAAAAAAAAAAAAGGGGGGGAGAGGAAAACCATCTCCCTCCGCCCCCCCTTTTTTTTTTGGTCCTTTCCGCACCGACGTTTTTTGCACACAAATGTTGGGAGTCAAAAGGAAATTTACGCCCCGAGGGAGAGCGTTTAAAAAAAACCCTTCTCTTTTCTTTCTTTTCCCAAAAACGGAACCGGCACACCCCCCCACCCCAAATAAAAAAAAAAACACCCGTAGCTGGGTGCGTGTGTGCTTGTATGTAAAAGTCTGTCTTTGCTGCGCAAGCAGACAACCTGCGGACTTACACGCATTTCCATCTTCTGTGGACCAAAGAAACAAATACAGTATGCAAACTGTAAAGACAGCAACACCTGCAGCCTTCCCGTTTTATGGTGACATGATCAGAACGGACCCATTCTATGACACTATAGGGATAATGCTATGTATTTACCTGCATTGCGGCACATCGGAGACAAAAAACACGCGTTGCAAAGCTGCAGTGTCAGATGCAGTATAAAGAGGGACGACTGTGCTAAACGGTGTTACGCTCACATGGAAACCACATGCGTTTTTGGATGAGAACCAAATCATAATAAAATATACTGTATATCGTAATGCGGCTGAAGATGCGTACATACATAAACAACAAATAAGTATTGTACTCGTTTGTTTTGTGTTGATCACTCAAGCAGTTCAAATGAACGGTACATGACCTAAACTGCACTGCGTTATTGTTGGTTGGTGTTTGGGCGCGTTTACCTGCAAATTGTGTTTTTACGTGTTGGGTTTTGCCAACAATTAACCCAATTAGACTGCATAGACTGCATTTGCCACAGTATACCCAAATCATTATGACCAGACTGCATTGACTGAATTGTCCAATTAAACACACCCTGTAACAATGCAGCAGACTATGCAGTCTTGGGAAAAAGGCCGACTGTTTGCAACAGAGGCGCGTGAGGTTTCACCCAAGCAAATTAGTTTGGCGTTGAGACTGTACCATCAGGTTTTTGGGGATACCCCTGGCTGCCCGTCTAAGTGACGAGACCCAGGCAGCCGCGGTATTAGATTTTGGGTCGAAACCGCAACCCCGCCACACGTCATATGCACCCCGTGCCCTCAAAGCACACCCGCATATTGTAACAAGTTTGCAGATTCCATGAAGCGACCGGCGAATGCCGACTGTCTATGACGGATGAGATGGATGACACTCTGTTGTATGAGGCAGCCCCGGGATACGAGTCCTATACCTTGTGCTGATTGGATAAAGTTGTGATGGGCACGTCCATGTTACCGAAGCAAGCGGAAGATCAGAAATAAATGTTTCAGTATCTGTGGTATTGGTCGCACAATGACTATATAAGAATTCATGAAATCACGTTCAGTCACTCTTAACCACTGTGCTATTTCTGATTCTCACAAAACATTTTCAGCTGAAAATAATCTAGCAGATCAACCACGTTGCCGCAGGTGTGAAACATTCTCTTTACTGCATGCTTTGTGTGCGATCACGCAACGCAACGTCATTGCCCCGTCACTTTTCCTCTTTACGATTCAGGAAAAAAATTTGACCAATTCATATAAAGTCATTGTGCGACCAATAGTAACGCGTGTCACAACAACTTTATCAAATCACGTAATCAATTCGAATACACGAGCACCACTGACACTATGAATTTCTTTTAAAAGCTATTTTTGTGTCATGGCTTGACGTTGTTTGGTTTATAAATCAAGTAACATGCACTACCGAATTTCCTCCAATTGAAGCTCCCTCCAGGAGAAGCAGCAGCTCCCAATGAAAGCCCACCCCTACGGCCACAGTCAGTGCTGTGTACCAGCAGGAATTTAAACCCTGTAGATTGTGTCAGAACAGTGGTGTCGTTGAGAGATCGAAATTTTCCCATACCCAGGCCAATTTTCTGGAAATTTCCCATACATACCCCCAAAAATCAAAAATTTCCCATACCAGGGGGGTTTCTTCAAAAACTCAAAAATTTCCCATACCCGAGGGTGGGGGTTTTGAAAAAATGGCTCCAAAAATCTTCTAGAAGTGCCAAAAAATTGGTCGAAAAAAGTGCTTAAAACAGAGTTTTCTTGCGGCAGTAAGCGATTTTTGACATTTTTGGACAAAAATGGTCAATTTTGTTACTTCTCGGGGTCAAAAAGTCATTTCTTAGGGGTGCTTGTTCCAAAAGTGAAAAATTTCCCGTACCCCATACCCCCGACCGATTTCCCATACCCCATACCAGGTGGGGGGAAAGCCCCCAACCCCCCTAACGACACCACTGTGTCAGAATAATGATTTCAGTGCTGTGTGATGCCAGCCTTATTTTTAATTCTTGAATATCTGTTTTGCGTCGCATATACCCAACAATAGACTTCATCGAAAAGGATTTTTGACATAAAAGACTGAACTCACAAGTCGGAATGCCGCTGAAAACCATTAAGGTTCCTCGCTGTAGAAGCCCTCCTCCCTTACAAGCCCAGAGGATCGTCAGAGGAGACGAAATACGGCAAGTCATTCTGAAACTCCAATTGTGCGCCAAAGCATCACTATCCACCTTTTACTGATGTTATATTCCATGCACACATACACTGAGAATTTATTAACTTGGTACAATTTGTGTCGCTGTTCGCCTTTCACAATTCTTGCGGGATTTGTTATAATTCGAAAACTTGTGTGTAATCCATGTCGAATTAAAGGTGTTTAAGATCAAAGTCATTGAACCAAAATACAACAGCGTCAGGAACGTGCAGAAAACGCTTATATCACAGCGGTCAACTCAAGAGGTCAAATCAAAATCACAAGCATGCCGTGTATTATAATATTTCTCGCGCTCACTTGGGGGCTGCCGTGAGTTTGACGAAGTGCCACTTGAGTTGACCACTGTATAGTCCAGAAAACAGCGCTTCAGTCTCACAAAGCGTCAAATATTGTAGTCGCCCAACCCAGAGCTTCAGCCAATGTGCTGTCATCAAAGTCCGCCAGAAACTTCTGCACGCGGTCGCATGATATGCCGCTGAAGAAAGAGAATACATTTGGAAAACTTAAGAAACATAAAACTTTGCAGCCCAACCGAGTGTAAACAGCAAAAGCCTGTCCGAACTAACTGATCCTTCGGCCCCGCTTGCTCATAGCATTTGCATTTGTTCAGCAGTTCCGTTTTCCAGTCAAGATTGAGCTGTTGCGCGCAGGCTTTGGATGCCGAACTCACGAATCGCCAATCTGGTGTTTCAATCTCGCAGCTACGGAGAATTTAAAAAACTGTATCGTCAAAGTTATATTTCTCGAACATGAAAGATACAGAACCACCGTACTCCATTTGTTGAGCGCATTTCCGATAGGGATTCATTGGGCTGTCGTCAGAACCTAAGGAATGAAGCACATTCAGTTTCCGTAACTGAGATGTCACAAGATGACCATCGGTCAGATCAAACTTGGTGGATCGGTTCCCGGTTAGGTTTTGTCTTGCTCACGTGACTTTTTGAATTGAGGATATTGGATATTCGCAAATAACGTTCGGCTTGATGCTGAGCGTTGATCCCAGGCTACTAATAAAATTTTTTTACGCTGGTGGAAATTAATGGCAGCAGTAAACCCTGAAATATCCTAAAACCCGAAATATGCAACAGTTACGTGGTAGTCTGGCATAATAACGGACTGAACCCGGTATTAATGCGTGTGCGTTGCGATGCACTGTCTATTGAGCGTTGCGTGCGTTGGGTTATTTATAAGTGATACTTAGCCGCAACCGCGCCGCGTTCCCGTAGCTCAGTTGATAGAGCAAAACTGGGTGTCCAGGTCTGGTGACTGGGAGGATGGAGGTTCGAGGCCGGGAGTAGATTGGTGCGGCGGTTCCGGATCACAACGTGACCCAAGCTAGACCGAACGGATCACGGAGGTTGATTTCGTGCCCTTTATCGTGGTGACCGAATCCCAAAATACCTGTAGGGTTGTAGCACGTTTCGATGCACGCCGTGTAGTTTTTCAGCTGCTTCATCACATTTGTTATGCGTTCGATCACCTGAAACTCAGCACAATGGCCTTTGTGTATTTGATCATGATTAAACGCTCTGAAATCAACAGAGACTGTACGACATCAAGAGGAACACAACTACTCCTTCGAAAACGAAAACACTATTCCGCGACGTTTGAGGCCCGGCCATTCAGGCCCCGCCGATCAGGCTCAGAATGTTTGACCCATTTATCGGCTAGGCCCCAGCAGCGGGGCCTGAATCGGCCGGGCCTGAAACTGTGCCCCGGGACTGACACTGACCCTGTATTGGCCCCCGTGACCAATACGAAAACACGTGCGCTACGGCACACCCACTTCTTGGCGCGTTCGGCACGCGATCCGACCGATTGACCATCAGCGTGCTCGCTCTCAAACTGGTCAAACTCATCGAGGTATGGGTCAGTGGCTTGTCGTTTTGGCGCGCGTATTGCCGCTGCTGTCCACACACCTGAATGAACGTGAGTGAGCTCA
>JASAMV010006986.1:0-10657 GCA_030248065.1 Rhynchonema sp. JSB1_4
TTTTCTGACTTTACTCAAGAATTGGATTTGTTGTAAAAGAACCGATGCGACACGTTAGTCTAGAGCGATCAAAATAATGGGGGGCCGGGGTATAGCTGCCCGACCGTTGCAAACGCCGTCCGGGGGGTTGTAGTGTGCGAGGTGATGGCGTGATACGTACTCCACCGGACCGGGGCTACCCATCCTGCACGCCACGTCCATAATACTCCTGGTCAAACCACTTATGTTTTCAGATTGCTAAACATCTTGTGCCTCCACATCAAATCACGCCTCTAAAATCTTCTGGGCTAAAATGAGCAATTTCTTCAAACAACTCACCGTCGCCTCAGCGATTCGGCGTCAAATTATCAACCAAAGTGAGGCCGCATCGCGACGACGTAATCGATCCATGGTTGATTCATTCGGCAGTATTCTCAGTGAATATGAATTCTCTGAGTGCCCCTTGATCGCTCCGTACGGTCGGAAGTCGAAGGAGGCCAAGGGAAGCGGAAGACCGGCACTGGGTGAGACTAATTTGACTGTGATAGGTGGCGAAAGCAGGCCCGCCGTTTCCATCGGACGCGAAAATTAATATCTCAAATGACTCACAAAAAATCGGGCGGGCGTAAGTAGGCGGTTTGAAAATCATCCCAGATGTGGGTACATAAACTCTAGAACTTTATACTTATGGATGTAACATCAGGAGTGGCCAGTTGTATCGTTTTTTAAAGAATAAATTCTCTGATCAATCTCCGTCTCGTGGGGAACTTTTTTTTAAAATCCATGTTTTTAACTTCCAGCGTCACTGGTTGTGTCTCAACGGTCGAGCGCCTCGTCATCAAATCACCTAGATCTGGCGTACGACGGATTCGAGATCATCGAGGATACGTTCGAGAAAGCCGGTCTGTTTTTTTTTGTTCCCTTTCGTTCTGATTAATGGCGCCCGGACCATAATATACATGGTCCGGCCACCGGCCGGTGCAAAGAAGGCCGTGCACCACCGCTAAGCTATCACACAACCTTTTTAATCCGGTGCCTAAGCGACACGCAGCCATTTTTTTGTGTCTAAATCCCGATGAAAATGCAGTCTGAAACCCCGATTTCACCGGCAACGCATTATTCTTCTTCTGCTGTGCAGTTAAAAAATATCCCTTTCAGACCGTCTTCCCGAAAAAAGAATCAAGGTACTATGCAACCGGCGGCTTTCTATTTTTCCTCCCACTTTGACGAACCAGCCTTGCTTGACTGACTGGCGGCCCGGCCGGGTTGCAATTTAGGTGTCTAGACGGCCTCTTAGTTGTTTTTGGGGTGATTTAATTTCCAATTGTTATAATGATACCGATAATCCCAGGGCGTGAGCGGACCGGTGACGACATCCCGCTCACCCAGTTCAAGGGACCTGCCGAGATCAGTTGCGCGGTGGAAACCAAGGCGCCACCCGTGGATCTGCTGGACGACGGTTAGAACACATATGCCTTCATACCGTCACTGTAAGATGAATAAAGCAGATTTCCAAACCTCAAGAAGAAATTCATATTTTGTATGCGACAGACAAACAAAGGTAAATATGAACACAATGTTATACAGTTGTTGATGTCGAGTCTATCGCTGATGAGCCCGGCCACGAAATAGACGAAGATGCGGCTATTAAGCGCCTCGAACAAGGTAATTACGATAATAATATAATTTTACCCGAATCTTTCTCGTTTTAAGCTTTTTTCTGCCTTACGTAGTATTGCGCCCAACACCATCACCATCGTCCCATACCTTCTTAGCACTCGTTCCACAAGCCTCGACATCGGGCAGCTTCACGGCCGCGCAGACATCGACGAAGCGTCAACGCGTCAAAAAAATGGCCAAAAAGAAGCGTGGTCGCACGCTGAAGTTAAAAATGCGCCGTCCTCAGGCGTTCAGTTTCATCAATGAAGGTTGGCGGCGCTTTTCATAGGTATGGACATTGCAGTCACCCGGTGAAATTTCAAACATTGCATGGTGAATACAATTTTCAGAGGCAAAGGAAGTGAAGGAGCGCAGAAAACACAAGAAACGTGCAATATCGAAAAAATCCCACTCAAGCAGCACCTCATCGGACAGCACGGAATCGGACTCGGAAGGTTACTTCGTACCTTAGACTCCAATGTTGACCGGCTTACTTCCCTAATTTCATGACAGGCAAGTGCACAGTTTCTGTCTATGTAAGAGCGTGCCGGTCTTCGTCTAAAGACCACTCCTTGACCTGACTTATTCAGAATCGACCGACGGGGAGACAGTCGCTCGAAGTGATGCAATGAAGAAGGTCCGACAAACGGAGCGCGCAACCCGAAAAGGTTGGTCTCGAACATGCGACTGATAAAAGAGTGATGCCGTTTCCCATACGCACGCACACCGGTAGTAATGATTTTGCTCTCACCATAAAGTGCATTATCTGTGCATCGTTCTATTCATTTCAGTTGCCTCTACGGGAAAACCAAAAAAGAAGCGTATTCGCATATCCAGCGAGTCGACCGTTCCCTCGAGTGATGAGGCGATCTCAGGCGAAGACATGGAATCAGATGAATCTCTCATGACGACAGAGTCCGGCGGCAGGGCTGACGACGATAGTGACGTTGACCCAGGTTCTTTGACAAGTCGCCCAGTACGTTGCTTCGCCTCATATGTAAACGTGCCTGCGCAAAATCAATTACAATGGAACATTGGACACCGGCAACAGTCGTTAAACCCCATCACACCGTCAGTCAAATGCACGTTTATCTTCAGAGCCTTTCGAGCCCGAGAAGATTCTTGTGAAACGCGACGATGAGGGCCTCGAAGCAATGATCAAACGCGTGATTGACGAGGACATTGAATGTCCAACAAAGTTGATCGCTGTGTACTGTGAACCACTCACACCGAGGGCACAGGCGAGCTACTGCGTGAGTCAAGGCGATTAGATCGCGTTTAGAAGGTTCTCATGTCTAGATGTTTGTCCTCGAGGGTAGACGAGAGATTCCTCCTAACATGTCTTCAGGGCATGCTCGGCAAGAACACGCACTCTGCCAACGTGACCGTGACGGCTGCGCGCGGTTAGTCGCTCACTCTCAGTCTACTGTTTCCGTCGGCTGGTTCGGGGGGGGGTAGGGACGTGAAGTGTGCAGCCGATTCGCGTGTTGGAGGCAGCGCTATTTTCCAGTTCAGAAGCGGTGAACTCACCCAAACAATCGAAACCTCATTGTAGTCGCCGTTTCAGAGAAATCAAAGGGCGCAAATTGAAAAAGGGGCAAGGTGTCGTCTTAATATTAGCACATCCCTCAAAGGAAAAAAAGGGTTTCATTCCCGTCACCAGTTCGCACGTCTCTACAGGCTGAAGAGGCTGGGTTAGTGGTAAAATGGTACACAAGCTTGGTGTACTCGAGAACCGTTTCTGCATGTTTTGTTCGCGATTACACTGACAGTGAAACAATATTCTGATGACAACAATGGCGCTGGTTCACCTATGCAGGCGTTATTTTTATCATGGAGTGCCCGTGTGCTATATTGAATTGTTACGCAGGCGTGGCTGAACAAAACCGCAGAATGATTGATCAGCCGGAGTTCGAGGAGCTCTTCGACCGCGTCAGTCAACACTGTGCCGAACGCATTCGAAACCTGAAGGCACAACTGCACAAATTGCAAAGTTTCAACTGAGAAGGGCCACGCTCACACATCTTGCACACATTGGCGTGTTTCGGCTGAATATTTGTCCAGTGCTTTTACTTTGTTTTTTTTTTACTTTGCTTCTTTCTCACTAAAGTATCATAGAAATGCGTCCCGGTGTTCAGTTTCTTTTTGAGTTCTAGGTCTGAATTTCTTGTTTCCTTCCTTCCTATTAATGTACCCCTTGGCAAACCTGCGCTCGACGTCCAGGAGGGTATCAAAACTATTACCCCTCGAATCGTACCGAGCTATTTTATTGAGAGACCGTCGGCCTGCTTGCAAAATCCCTTGATGTGTTTGTATGACAGGAGAACAAATCCAAACAGCGTTCGTATGACTTTTTCACAAACACATACATGAGATAGCGATAGGTGGCGGCTTCGTGGCTGTGTTCGACACTGTTTGTCTACCCGCACAGTTTCTATTTCACTGACAGAAATCGGACCGATCCCCACTAAATAAGCCTACAGTTTCACCTGTTACAATAAGTGCGGGCTTTTTTTTTATCCCGTCTGTGCAGCTCCTCCAAACTGTTCGTTTTCCGATAGAAGGTGTTTTTTTTCACATGAATGCAATCTCGGTAACCTATTTTAAAACTTGGTTTTGCTCCATACATTTGAGTGATAACAAATCCCAGAATTATTTTGTGTGCTTCTTACGAATTTGTACTTTTCTTCTAATCATGTGCTGCCTTTTTCTTGTTTTTCTCGGCATTATACTAGAGTCGGGATTTCCACGCAAAGGTGCCTGAAACACCTGGTGCCTGGCTTACCTGACGAATACGGGTTAACATGCCATACCTCCATCCAAAATTTTTTCTTGTGTTTGGTTTGTTGTGTTAAATTTGTTGATACAGTATAGATAAAGAAGCGTGTATTGGAACCAAGGAACATTTAGTCTCCGTGTCACGTGCGAGTCACAATACCAAGGCTTTTTTTTTCACTCAGAAGACTGAGTCTTCTCACCTTGCACTGAAACATTTCCATCATAGGAACAACAGCGTTAACCCTAAGTCCAATTGACACCCAACTAGCTTATTTACGTACGACTCTGTAGCAATCAGTGATGACGTTCGACTGGTGACAGAATCGAAGCACGTATCCAATACAAATCACACTGTCGGTTCGGTGGTCTGCCTGACACTGCCCTCCAAAACGGTCCCATGTGAGTCGACCAACACGACGTCGAGATCGACATGCGTCCCGTCAGTCACCTGAATGGCGAAAAGGTGTGTGTGTAACGCACCACTCTGTACAAGCGTATTCGGCATCGAACATTGCATGACTGCCCGAACACTACTAGCTGGAGACAGACGGCAATTTTTTCAACCACAATTTCAAATGAACAGTGAAATAATGTTATGCTATGTGTATTTGACCTTACCTGGACACTGTATCCGACACGAATGCCATGTCCGTAGAAAAGGGGCTCCGAAATGACGTAACGCGCAAGCTGGCTCGTTGACACAGTGGTCCGAGTGAGTTGCACCTCGAACAGCCAACCATGTTGCCCGTTGTTGACACAGAGCGACGCCATGACGGCCAACCGGCCCTCGACTTTCCAAGCCTGAAGTACACGCATAGCGCAATGTTCAAACGCCGTTAATTCTGCAGCGTATCATACGACAGCAACAAAGATGAAAATGTACAATTACCAGGTGGTTCATGATTGTTTCACCGGGTTCACTTTAAGTGTCCACATTGGCAGCTGTGAGACACTATCATGTGGGTTTCGATCACAACTCAACAATAAGAACTCGTAATAAGCCCGCGACCTTTCAAGTGTGAACTAACGTCGTACACTGTGAAGGATGTCTCAATCCAACCGGTTGGCCCAATCGCGTTCCCGTGGAGTGTGGTTTTCGAGCGGAGACTGCCGTGAGTGACCATGACGTTGTAGCACCACAGCTGATGAATTAGTGTACCCAAATAAACCTGAAATAATGAATCACAATTAGGAGAGAGGCAAATCAGCGTTGCGCACAGCCCGGTGGCGCTTTTTTCTGCAGATGCACGAAGGGCTGTTCCTTTTGCTAGTTACGGTTGTGGGCAACCGACTGGGGCTTTGTTCTGCGCATGCGCAAGTGCTGTAATTTTGGGAAAAGGTGGCAAACGTTTGAATAGAACACCGGTTTCATGATAACTGTACCTGAATCGTATCGTGAATGCGGAACATGGTCCGATTGCTGTCGAGTGTGCACTGTACATGACAATGTTAGCGGTGCGTACATCATGATCATTTGCCCGTGGGGAATCACACCTGCCGTGCTCTCGAATTCACGCTGATAACTGCAAAATATTTTTGCTGGCATACTGATGGCATTCGTATTCTTCTGAGAGGTCTCAACTGTCGTATGCAACACCATTCTTGCAGTAACCTCAGAGTGAAAACAAGACAGGTTTTTTATACTGCTGCACTCCACTGCCGCTATGCATTTTGTGGAACAAGAACAGCTCCAGATATTTTTAGGTACGATCTCAATCCATGCCCTCGCGTACTCGGAATTGAAACAAGGGCGGTGACAAGGTGACTGGTGAATCGGCGCTATGAAGCTCACTATCGTGGAAAGTGAGGAGAGTATGGACCTGTTCTTGACATACGCCCATGTGACAATCCAGACTACACTCTCCAACGACAATAAATGCAGTGGCGCAAACACAGTATGAGCACGATAATGAACAAAAAAAATGCGGTGACCGAAGTGACAGCAAAGAACACAAAGTGAATCATTATAAGTCTCAAATACAGTTAATTAAAGTTGAAAAGAACAAAAGAGAAAGATTCGGGTAAAATTATATTATTATCGTAATTACCTCTAGTCGGATGGCTAACTAAATAGCTGATCTCGTGGCCGGGCTTGATCAGCGATAGACTCGACATCAAAGCAAAATGCAATATAACATTGTGTTCATATTTACCTTTGTTTGTCTGTCGCATACAAAATATGAATTTCTTTTGAGGTTTGGAATTCTGCTTCATTCATCTTACAGTGACGGTATGAAAGCAGATGGCGTCGAACCGTCGTCCAGCATCTCCACGTGGTGCCTTGGTTTCCACGCCACGATCTCGGCAGGTCCCTTGAACTGGGTGAGCGGGATGTCGTCAGCGGACGTCCGCTCACGCCCTGGGGATTATCGGTATCATTATAACAATCGGAAATTAAATCACCCCCAAACCGAAGAGGCCGTCCGAACCACCCAAAATTGAAGCCGGGTGGCCGGCCAGTCAGTCAAAGGAGGCTGGTTCGTCAAAAGTGGGAGGAGCTCCGACCTTGATTCTTTTTTCGGGAAGACGGTCTGAAGGGATATTTTTTAACTGACAGGCAGAAGAAGAATAATGCGTTGCCGGTGAAATCGGGGTTTCAGACTGCATTTTTCATCGGGATTTAGACACAAAAAAATGGCTGCGTGTCGCTTAGGCACCGGATTAAAAAGGTTGTGTGATAGCTTAGCGGTGGTGCACGGCCTTCTTTGCACTGGCCGGTGGCCGGACCATGTATATTATGGTCCGGGCGCCATTAATCAGAACGAAAGGGAACAAAAAAAAACAGACCGGCACTGGGTGAGACTAATTTGACTGTGATAGGTGGCGAAAGCAGGCCCGCCGTTTCCATCGGACGCGAAAATTAATATCTCAAATGACTCACAAAAAATCGGGCGGGCGTAAGTAGGCGGTTTGAAAATCATCCCAGATGTGGGTACATAAACGCAGAACTTTATACTGATGGATGTAACATCAGGAGTGGCCAGTTGTATCGTTTTTTAAAGAATAAATTCTCTGATCATTCTCCGTTCTTGCGGGAGTTTTTTCCAAATCCATGTTTTTAACTTCCAGCGTCACTGGTTGTGTCTCAACGGTTGAGTGCCTCGTCATCAAATCACCTACACTCGGCGTACGACGGATTCAGAGATCATCGAGGATACGTTCGAGAAAGCCGGTCTGTTTTTTGTTCCCTTTCGTTCTGATTAATGGCGCCCGGACCATAATATACATGGTCCGGCCATCTGCTGTGTGACAAAGAAGGCCGCGCACCGCTAAGCTATCACACAACCTTTTTAATCCGGGGCGCCCAAGCCGACACGCAGCCATTTTGTGTCTAAATCCCGATGAAAATGCAGTCTGAAACCCCGATTTCACCGGCAACGCATTATTCTTCTTCTGCTGTGCAGTTAAAAAATATCCCCTTTCAGACCGTCTTCCCGAAAGAAAAAGAATCAAGGTACTATGCAACCGGCGGCTTTCTATTTTTCCTTCCACTTCAACGAACCAGCCTTGCTTGGCTTTACCGTGCTGGTCGGTTCATGCAATTAGGTGTCTAGACGGCCTCTTAGTTGTTTTTGGGGGCGATTGAATTTCCAATTGTTATAATGATACCGATAATCCCAGGGCGTGAGCGGACCGGTGACGACATCCCGCTCACCCAGTTCAAGGGACCTGCCGAGATCAGTTGCGCGGTGGAAACCAAGGTGCCACCCGTGGATCTGCTGGACGACGGTTAACACATATGCCTTCATACCGTCACTGTAAGATGAATAAAGCAGATTTCCAAACCTCAAGAAGAAATTCATATTTTGTATGCGACAGACAAACAAAGGTAAATATGAACACAATGTTATACAGTTGTCTATGTCGAGTCTATCGCTGATGAGCCCGGCCACGAATATAGACGAAGATGCGGCTATTAAGCGCCTCGAACAGGTAATTACGATAATAATATAATTTTACCCGAATCTTTCTCTTTTGTTCTTTTCAACTTTAATTAACTGTATTTGAATACGATAATGATTCACTTCGCGTTCTTTGTCGTCACTTCGGTCACCGCATTTTGTTCATGATCGAGCTCATACGTTGTGTGTGCGTTCACTTCATTTATTGCTCGTTGGAGAGTGCAGTCGGATTGTCATGGGCGTATGTCGAAGTAGACAGGTCCATACTTCTCTACTTCCAGAGTGAGCTTCATAGCGCCGATCGACCAGTCACCTTGTCACCGCCCTTGTTTACAATTCCGAGTACGCGAGAGGCATGATTGAGATCGTACCTAAAAATATCTGGAGCTGTTCTTGTTCCACAAAATGCATATGCGACAGCCTGGAGTGCAGCAGTATAAAAAAGCTGTCCTTGTTTTCACTCTGAGGTTACTGCAAGAACTGGTGTTGAATACGACAGTTGAGACCTCTCAGAAGAACAAAATGAATGCCGTCAGTATAACGGCAAAAATATTTTGCAGTTATCAGCGTGAATTCGAGAGCACGGCAGGTGTGATTCCCCACGGGCAAATGATTAGTGATGTACGCACCGCTAACATTGTCATGTACAGTGCACACTCGACAGCAATCGGACCATGTTCCGCATTCACGATACGATTCAGGTACAGTTATCATGAAACCGGTGTTCTATTCAAACGTTTGCCACCTTTTCCCAAAATTACAGCACTTGCGCATGCGCAGAACAAAGCCCCAGTCGGTTGCCCACAACCGTAACTTTAGCGAAAGGCGTAACAGCCCCTTCGTGCATCTGCAGAAAAAAGCGCCACCGGGCTGTGCGCAACGCTGATTTGCCTCTCTCCTAATTGTGATTCATTATTTCAGGTTTATTTGGGTAGACTAATTCATCAGCTGTGGTGCTACAACGTCATGGTCACCTACGGCAGTCTCCGCTCGGAAGCCACACTTGACGGGGAGGCGATTGGGCCAACCGGTTGGATTCATAAATCCTTCACAGTGTACGACGTTAGTTCACACTTGAAAGGTCGCGGGCTTATTACGAGTTCTTATTGTTGAGTTGTGATCGAAACCCACATGATAGTGTCTCACAGCTGCCAATGTGGACACTTAAAGTGAACCCGGTGAAACAATCATGAACCACCTGGTAATTGTACATTTTCATCTTTTGTTGCTGTCGTATGATACGCTGCAAATTACCGGCGTTTGTAACATTGTGACGAACTATGCGTGTGCTTCAGGCTTGGAAAGTCGAGGGCCGGTTGGCCGTCATGGCGTCGCTCTGTGTCAACAACGGGCAACATGGTTGGCTGTTTCGAGAGGTGCAACTCACTCAGGACCACTGTGTCAACGAGCCAGCTTGCGCGTTACGTCATTTCGGAGCCCCTTTTTCTACGGACATGGCATTCGTGTCGGATACAGTGTCCAGGTAAGGTCAAATACACATAGCATAACATTATTTCACTGTTGATTTGAAATTGTGGTTGAAAAAATTGCCGTCTGTCTTCTTCAGCTAGTAGTGTTCGGGCCAGTCATGCAATGTTCGATGCAGAATACGCTTGTACAGAGTGGTGCGTTCACACACACCTTTTCGCCATTCAGGTGACTGACGGGACGCATGTCGATCTCGACGTCGTGTTGGTCGACTCACATGGGACCGTCTTTCTGGAGGGCAGTGTCAGGCAGACCACCGAACCGACAGTGTGATTTGTATTGGATACGTGCTTCGATTCTGTCACCAGTCGAACGTCATCACTGATTGCTACAGAGTCGTACGTAAATAAGCTAGTCTGGGTGTCAATTGGACTTAGGGTTAGCGCTGTTGTTCCTATGATGGAAATGTTTCAGTGCAAGGTGAGAAGACTCAGTCTTCTGAGTGAAAAAAAAAAAGCCTTGGTATTGTGACTCGCACGTGACACGGAGACTAAATGTTCCTTGGTTCCAATACACGCTTCTTTATCTATACTGTATCAACAAATTTAACACAACAAACCAAACACAAGAAAAAATTTTGGATGGAGGTATGGCATGTTAACCCGTATCTCGTCAGGTAAGCCAGGCACCAGGTGTTTCAGGCACCTTTGCGTGGAAATCCCGACTCTAGTATAATGCCGAGAAAAAAAACAAGAAAAAGGCAGCACATGATTAGAAGAAAAGTACAAATTGTAAGAAGCACACAAAAATAATTCTGGGATTTGTTATCACTCGAATGTATGGAGCAAAACCAAGTTTTAAAAATAGGTTACCGAGATTGCATTCATGTGAAAAAAAACACCTTCTATCGG